>JAXQGN010000160.1:0-53839 GCA_037039805.1 Irpex sp. M6601 | reverse complement strand
CGATTTCCGAGTTCTGCTAAGCGGACTCGCAAGTCGAGTTGACTCGCGAGTCAGACTCGACTCGTGGACAACACTACGTGGCCATGTATATTTGCGGCCCGCTGTGCTCTTTCAGTGCCAAGTACTCGCAAACTTTGAGCCAGATCGGCAGCATTGCATTCGACATCGCGTCGTTGGCGAGTATGCTACGGCATAGCCGGTGTCGAACTCGGGGAGGGCTTGGATAATTCCAAAAGATCTAGAGGCCGCGGCAACTTGGGCATGTTCCAGGGATTACCTAAGCCGCTTCGTATTCTCACGGTGGCGGGCCAATCAAATGCGCGGCAGTAGCGTGCGGGACCTCATTCAACTTGGACGTCGACGTTCACCGCGAGCTCGTCAACACACTCACCCTTGAATGCGACGCTGCTAGGTAATCTGTAACATACTCACTCAGAGCTCCTGGTGAATACTCTGGACTCTCCCGTTCTCTCGTTTTCGGTATTTAACCCCACCCGCGGGTATTGACGTGACACCGGCCCTCGGTCAGCCTCGAGCTCTAAACAGCTGGATATTGTCAGCCACAGCTTTAGATCCACAGCGCGGACAAGCAGAGCCGTAGCACTACTGCGCATCTGACTGAGGTAAGAGGTCATCATATTCTAAAGTTAGGCTTGTATCTGATTCCGTTGACCCCCAACAGTTGCACAACAATGTCCTCCCTTCTCACGTCTCTTCCTGAAGAGTTGCTCGAGCGAATTATTGCGCTCGCTATACCTTCCTCGAGCATATCCTCCTCGGCCCCAACCACCCCTCAGTTATCTCTGCCCCGGTCCACATCTGCTCCCTTCCCTTCTCGCCCTTTCTCCTTACAGCCCCTTTCCGCAAGAAGGCATACTTTAGTACGGGCACATCCCACTACAGACCGACGCGTGCATCGCTATACCCCACTGTTGGTTAACAGTGTCTTTGCGCGTATCGGTACGGCCGTACTGTACTCTCATGTGCATCTGCTCTCCTCCGAGCAATGCGCCGCCTTCGCCAGGACGTTATCCACTCGCACGGATCTCGCTTTGCGCGTGAAGAGTCTGCGAGTCGAGGGCGTCTGGCCGGAGCTTTATGACTTAATGCAGGCATTGAATGTCCGTCATGGTTCCCTTGAAGACTTCGATATGACTATCGCCACAGCGGAGAAGGGTAGTCCTGAAGATAACATGTCAGCGACCGAAGAATTCTGTGCTGCACTGAAGACACTGCCTCGTCTCGGGACGATTAAGTCGCTTACCGTCCGCAAGACCGCCGACGCCTATCTGACTCTTCCCGGACCCGCCAGCATCCTTGAATGTCTGAGCAATGCCATCGAGCATTGGGAGTCTCTGGTTAGTGGTCCAAGATCTCCTTCTATTCATTACCACCATCTAATAAGTGTGATTTAGGACACAGTACATATTGGTTTTAGACTCCTATCCGGTCCACGACGCAATACCATTACGCCATTTCCGCTTGAGAACATCCCGCCTACCTCGCCGTGCGCTAAATTCGTAACCGCCCTCTCCAACGCACCATCGTTGCGCATTGTCTCTGCACAGCTTCCTGCTGCCTGGAACTCCAGTCTGCTTGACATATCCTCCAATCCATCGTTAGCTGCTATACGGCTTGAGCCGTCGCCTCCCGTTGCTGGGCCCCACCACTTGTTCCTTGTGGAGGCCAGCAAATATCCACGGCTTGATGATCTGATCAAGGCAGGTTCTCCGCCCGTTCCTCTCGGTACTTCGCTGAGGAGGCGCAGTGAGAGCCTTAGCACGATCACAACTACGTCTTCTGGCAGGCTTCGCGCGAACACGACGTTGGGCACATCTTCCCCGCCTCCTTCTGTTGTAGTCTTCCCATCGATACCCTCTCCGACTACGGGAGAAACATCTGCTGCAGGTCAGTCAAACAACACGAGGCAAACCAGACAGGATGATTCCGACTCTGGATCGGACATCTCTCAAGGACGGGTCTACCGTCGTAGGTCTGGCAAAGGACATTCGCGTCAAACACGCAAGTGGTCTAGGCGTCAAAGTGTTGTGTGAGATAACTGCTCTCTCTATATTTCCCATCCTCTTGTCTTGGGCTTTCAGTCGTTCTTTGGTTTCTTTTCTCTCCTCCGCATCCACATCCACATCCTCGTTCCCATTCGCATCTGCATCATCATCTCTTGGAATCTTGGACTACATATCTCTTATATACCCCTCCACGTTGCGTGGTACCAATGCTATACTTGCGTTGTCAGCTTTCTTGCTTGATGGGACGATCATATTCACAAGACCACATATACCGGTAAGCCGACACTCATAGTGGTCTTGTTCGTGTTTGTGACCGAGGCAGCGGCCGTCAGGTTCATGGCCGTTCAGGAAGCCTCCACAATGAATCCGCGGCAACACTGATGTTCGTTACCTGTACGTATACAGAGATCTATTCTCTGGTTGAGTACTGCAACGGGTTCTTCAACCATCTATTCACGCTCCGGGTCGTATTAGTAACACCAGTATCATTTATTTCCTGGCTCGAAACTTGTGTCCAATATACGAGTGTACTACGCTGTTTACCAACAATTAAAACAAGAGGCGGTCGATGCTATGCTACATTCTATGGTCCGAGTAGACTTGTGTCTACAGCCCTTCTGTCAGATGGAATTCTGCGGCTCTTGTGCTGCCTAATGATCAAAACTACCGTCCGCAAATGGATAGTCAATGTACCCTTCGGGACTTTCGGGGATGTAGTATGTATCCCTATTACTCTCGGCGACTGGGAGATCCTCCTTGAACCTTCGAGGCAGGTCAGGCTGGAAACAAGCGATCAACTACAAGCCGATGTATCGTGGGAAAATAACGATACGTACGTTGGAGATAAACTTCCTCCCGAACGCGACTAGTTCTCTTTCTGCGCCTGGCCACTTGCTTTCAGTAGTCTCTATGGCGGTCTCACGCGTGAACCCTCCTGCGGCTATATACGCTCGGGGAGTTGACGAGTTGGCGATCCAAATTTGGCGAAGGAAGTCGTTCGACTACAAGCGAGGCATGTCTTAGCAGAGATAATATTGAGGATGTCATGAGCCACCTACTTCGCCTTTATCCGCCTCCCTATCCGTGTTGCCCTGCACCCTTGGTTCTACAACATGGAGGTATGCCATCGAAGGGAAACGCAGTGCGAGTTGACTAGCGATGTACGAGAAGGTCGGCTTTGGGTCTTCCATGCGCATATCTGTATCAAGCTAGTGAGTCAAACCAATCACCATGTCACAAGTGGGAATACCTGCCGCCGAATTTGCCCCATGGGCTCAAGCGAAGACCGACCTTCTGTTCCCCGACGGTCTTGATCACAGCCTCGACGACCTCTAAGGCGAATCGAGCACGGTTCTCAACGGACCCACCATATTCGTCCGTGCGCTTGTTGCTTGTGGTCTGGGTGAACTGGTCTATGAGATATCCATTGGCTCCGTGTACCTCAACTCCATCGAATCCTGCGCGATGAACAGCGTTGGATGCCGCTTGCGCGTATGCGCGTATATATTCTTGGATTTCTTCAACGGTCAGCGGACGTGGGGGAATTGGCTTGCCGTCCAGCTGAACATCAGAAGAAGAGACGTATGGCAGGCCCTCTTTCTTCCGCACGTCCGGGGAGGCCGCGCGACCTAGTGCCCAGAGTTGGAGGTAGATGAACGAGCCTTTGGCGTGCACCGCGTCGGTGACCTATGTATCGTCCGTTTAATACTTGTTCGAAGGATAGGAAATTCTTGCACTTACCCGTTTCCATGCAGCAACTTGCTTGTCGCTCCAGATACCGGGTACGTGGTCTTCTCCTCCAGCTTGCGGAGAGATAAACGTTGCTTCCGTGATCAACAGCGTGCCTGGCACACTGGCACGTTGAGAATAGTATTTGACCGCGAGGTCGGTGTGGGCGTGGTTGATGTCAGCGCGGTAGCGCGTGAGCGGGGCGAGGACAATACGATGCCCCAGAGTGATATCACCAACACGAATGGGTTTGAAAAGCTTGAGATCGGTGACTGTCATGTCGGCGTCGTCGAGGAGGATGGGCAAGTTGTCTGAAACAGCGAGCGGGTCAGCGCCATGGTATTTATAAGGATGCGGAGTCGGTGATATGTTTTTGCTAGGAAAACAAACGTCGACAGTGACGTGTGATAAGTCAGTCTAAGGCAGAACATGGGCAAAACGATCTTTTGATGATCGACAAACCTTATCAATACCTTGTTCAAGTTGTCCCGACGCCCGACGTGTTGGGCAACTTTGTGGCGGCCACGTGTAGTACAGTGATGGGTCAGATTACTTACGCGCACGAGGTGTGGATTCTCGCTACACACACGCACTACGGCCCAGCTACGGAGATAAGAAATCCATAACACTCTTCAACCCTTATGTACACCAATTTTGTGAAGGAATAGACAGGAGAACGACATCAAAAATTACTGCTGTTGCAAGAACACACTTGTGTATGCGGGGACGACGATGTACTGGTTCGTCGTGAGAGTGACCGTCGTCTAGTACTCTTTCGTCAGCACCCCCTTACGGTACATCAAGGCAGCTCAAGAATACTCACCTGCCACTTTGCAACGCCAGCACCACCACCAAAGTGCCTCAAGAAGTACTTTCCAGTCGGCACATTAGCGAGGTACAGACCAACTGGGTTAACGTCCTTGTTTACGATGACTACGGTGATTGTCTTTCCGTTGCCGTCAGCACCAGCGTATACGCCGAGAACGTCCTCAGTTCGGTTGGCGAGATTAACTTGGACACTGTTGGATGGGAAGAAGGTGCCGTAGCTGAAGACATTTGAGTTAGCCTCCGTTCAACAGATCGGTTAAAAGACCTCATACGCACCCTCTGTACAGCCAGTATGCCAGACCTACAGGACCTTTCTCGTCCGGTGTAGCCCAGTATGTAGCAGCATCGACACCCTCACGGCCGTAGATGCCCAATACATCAGCAGCCAAGAGACCGCCAGTGATATCGGTATCTGCACCGGAACTCCACTCGCTAATCGAAAGCTTTGTTCCGGGATAGTTTTGTGCGATAAGTGCCTGCATACGAGGAATGAGCCAAACTGCGTTAGCGTTCGGCTGGTGGTTCTGAGGTGCACTGGTTCCGATCCAGGATTCGTCAATGTATGTGGGGTCTGCGGTTTCATAGTTTTGTGAGATAATGTAAAAGATTTGAGAATTTTTTTACACGCACCCCAGAGAGAACGGGTCATACGAAGACGAAGGGCCTTAGCAGCAGCATCATTTGCGCTAGTATCTGGAGCATAATAGTAGTGGATGTCTATGCCACAATCCCGGTTAGTTCCTCTCTCGGAATATACGAGGTGAGAGAGTATGCGTACCGAGGAAGTCCAGCAGACGTTTTCCGACAGTCTGTTCGGCAGCCTTCATCTTCGCCAAGAACCAGGGGAGGAAGTCGACATTGTCGTGAGCAGCTATTGGGCGTTCTTTCAATTATAGTTCATTTTTGCAGAGATTGGGCCATACCGTTATCACTGTAACCGACTGAAGAAGTCCAGTAGTACCACCACGCGCAAGTACTGGGTGCCGCGACTTGAACAGACGGGAGAGCGCTCTTGGCAATGATGGAGTAGTTGAGTACACGTGCAAGCTCCTCATCATAGTCGATCGGGCTGTATAATTCTCATGATGAGCTCGAATACTGGAGTATGGAAGGGCAAACTAACACAGGGTGCATGTCTTGATGAGTGTTCGAAGCGATCTCGATTTCATTGTCGATCTACATATTATGGAGCCTTGTTAATCCATGCGATCTTAAGAGAGCATGATTTAACTCACAGTAACGATCTGGGGTGGGTGGGCCATGCTGGTAAGCCAGGTCTTTGCTAGACTCGTGTTCCACGGCGTGTAGACGTCTGCCTGGTTGGGCGGCGGCGTGATGTATGATCCATTAGGGAAGAGACCGTTGCCTGCATCGGCCCTGCACAGACGATTCAATCAGAGATCGAATAAATATCGTCGTATGACATAACTCACTTGTACGGGTCGTACTTCTGCTGGTCTACACGAGGCGTTAATACGACATTCTTCAGGACTGTTTACTGGCTTACCGGGGTACTTGGTCTTAGGATAAGAGTAAGATGTGCTGTCCTTCGCTACCCAGTCCAATCTGCATTAAATGAGTAGCGTGAGTAATTTGTAGGAGAAATCATATCAGAAACGTACGCAGGGACTGTGATCATGGCCTGGCTGTTAGCGCCTTGGACCCAAGCTGACCAGTCATCGACCGGACCATCGTCGCCGACTCGGTTCTCAAAGTACCAGTCATTTCCGGCATTTGTCACACTGAGGAATGGGTTGAACGGTGTGACAGCGTTACCACCCCAACGGCTGCAAGGATTATCGTCAGACGTGAGCGGTCCGTAAGGTGGTTGGGTCGTACCTGATGGTGACACCGAGATGCTGAATATATGACGCAGAAGTCGGGAAGTTGACACCGTAAATGAGTGGAGAGATAGGCTTATGGTTCCCAGTTGTGATGCTGACGCAGTGTTGGTAAGTCCGTGCTATGACAAAGTAGCACCTCAATGTCTCCTCACCTTCCGTACATAACCGTTGGCAGAGTGTAATTGAAGCTCGCGTCCCCAGAAGAGAGGACAAGGGAACCTGGCGCCAAAGCATCAGCCAGTGTGAGGTACCAGATTGTCTTGCTTGGGGTGTCAACGGGACTGTAACTCGTCTGGCTTGTGACTTTGATGGCCTATACCACTCATGAGTATCGAGATCCCTAATCTTTAACCACAGTAGTTTACTGACCTTGTTGTTAAGGGTCACGGCAAGTGTAGAGACGTCCACGTTTCCTTGCGTAGTAACAGCGATAGTGTTACTTGCGATCGGCTCAGCGCTGAGGATCTCAGGGGTGACAGTGATAGACTAGATTCAAGGGAGCGTCAGTCAGCTCAAACATCCGAAACAACGTTGCGGTTTAAGCTCACTTACCGTGAGCAACTCAATGTTGTCCAAGTGGTAAAATGCGCCGTTCGCACCACCTTGCCAGTTGATTCGGTCCCATGTACCGTTACCGAGAGGAGAACCAGTGGGTGGTAATGCAGAAAAGTCAATGACGATAGTTGTCCAAGCAGTAGTGTTGATGTAGCTTGCTATCGTCGAAAGGGGGATATTCGGACTCTGAGAGTTGTCCGTTGTCGACTGAATTTGGAAGGACACGTCGGGTTGTGCACCAAGGATGTCGAATTTCAGTCCAGCAAAACCTGCGGTACCGAAGATGCTCTCATCCTTGAGAGAGAGAGCGGCCCAAGCCGTATTGTTGACGGAAATACTAGTGCCTGTCGTAGCTGGCGCATCGGTGGCTGCGAAGTTGATGTCTGAACCCCAGGACCTAATGGTGAGATCGTCAGAAGCGTTATTACGGATACTACAGCGGCAGGCATACCAATTCTCCCAGCCGGAGCCGAGGGCGTCATCTACGTAGACGTCTTGGTCCGCACGAGAGCGGCACGCGAGTGCTGTTAGCAGCACAAGCTGCGCCTTGAGGAGTCTGGAGAACATGTTTAGACTGACTTAGAGAGCCGCTGTACCGCCATCAGCTCCACATGCCAATATATACACAATGCGGATTGTCCTCGGTAAGAGTGCATGGTGACGGAGCTACCAGAGGATAATCCACGGAAGAGAACGGGGCTCTGGACAATATATAAGGGCAAATACTACGTGAAGGAAAGCACCCGCAGTGATGAAAACGCATACCTTGATTACCACTCTGTCAATCGAGACGTACGAGTCCTTGCAATCGGCATGGAATGCCAGTATGACCTTGCGTACATTTTGCCGACACTTTCACAATTGGTTGCCTCTGACCATTGCGCGAGTAAACCCAGGGCCGGGATGTTGTTCTGCAAAGCCATAAGGCACAGAAACTACATCATATGACCCTCAAGAACGAACTCTTTACCGACAACACATGAAACAGAGACACGGGGTGTTGGTGGTTGTGATTAGCAGTTACAATGCTACCACTGGCAGCTGGCGACGGCCCCGGCCGAAGAAGGACTCCAGCGTCAAAAGGAACCGCGAAAGCACGCATTTGCCTTTTTCTAACTCTAACTCCATCACAACCCGTACGTTCAAGATCCATTCGAATTCTGGTGTTTTATTCAGACATTCACCGGTGTGCTTCTAGCATACACTTCACTGGATACAACATCAAGCGTCGCATGATGAAGATGTATGCGCGGTGATAAGTGCGCATGCCAGGATCCCCGTTAACCGTACATTTGGGCACCTGACACGACTACTATCGCACTGCCCATACTTAGGCCTCTCAATACTTACGGTTAACCGACGTGGCAAGTGAGATCCGACTCACGGGTTTCAACCCAACCGTGACGATCATGAATACTGCGCCCAAAGTGACGGAGCGAACGTGATGGTTCTGTGCAGTCGTTTTCACAATCGCTCACTGGCACGCCCACCTCAAATGCAGGCGGCCATCAACATATTTTGACGTCTTTTTGTGTCTTCATACTGCTACGGGCACGAGCGGTACACTGATGATGATCGTGCTGTTTTTACAACCTGGCGCATATATATCTAAGCATCGAAAAGCTCCCCGCTAAATAACATCCTCCTGGTAGTGGCAACGCGGACCTCGTTGTAATGTCTAATCCTCAAGTGCTCATAGTACGTGCTCGTGACAAATTATTATAGCCTTATCTCACATATAATAGGCTGGTGCAGGTCCTGCTGGGCTCACAATGGCCCTTTACCTTGTCCAGAGCGGTATCAAACCACGTGTCATCGACAAGGCCGCTAACCATCGTATTGGGTCTCGCGGATTTGGTATTCAGGCGAGTACACCTATAAATAAAGCAAAGTACTGCTTGATCATATTTCTCACTTCATCGTCTACCACAGCCACGCACATTTGAGCTGTTCCACTTCCTAGGGCTAGTCGAGGATGTACTGAAGGCTGCCATGCCGGTTCCTACCATGCGCGCCTACAAACTTCCAGGGGGGACAGAGCCTGTAAAAACGTGGGATATGTATGAGAAGAATGAGGGAACGTGGCCAGATCGCCCATACGTAAGTCAAATGAGGGAGGTCAAGATCCTAGCTCACATATACCAATCCTTTCTCCAGCCGAATGGAGCATGCCTTAGCCAAAGCACTCTCGAAGAAGTCATGCGCAAGCATTTAGCAAGGTATGATATCGATATCGAGCTCAGCCATGAGCTTGTCGGTCTGGAGCAGACTCGCGAGAGCGTAACGGCCATTATTGTCAATCACTCGTCTGGGGCTTGCGAAACTGTCGACTTCCCGTATGTTATCGGCGCTGATGGGGCTAAAGGTGAGTCTCTGATTTTGTCTATGTTCAGTGCGTTCATCCTTTTTCGCAGGATCGAGTAGGAAGCTATTAGGGCTCACTTTCGAGGGGGAGACTCGCGATGCGGATAGTATGCTATGGGCAGACGTGGAGATACAAGGACTCACCAGTGATGTGAGTGCTCATCACGACTGGCACTTCATCATGATGTGCTAAATATTACAATCGTAGTTCTGGCATTGTTGGGGAAAACCTGGCCAATTCACGTCAGTGAAATTGAGTTATCCTCTCTCGACAAAACATTCAACCACACTTACCTTTTAGCATCATGGCTCGGCCGCTTGACGCTTCCGCCAATAATCACCAGTTTGGGGTCGGTGTCGTGGGGCACAATTTTGACGTCTCCGGACTCACGGAGCCGGAGAAATTGCAAGAGTTCATCATCAATGAGACAGGCCGCTCTGATCTCGATTTTGGTCAGTTCAGTTGGATATCTTACTTTAGGTACGAGTGTCCCGGAATTGCGTGCCTCTGTATTGTATAGCGGCTTACCATGGATTAGACCTAACATGCGCGTGGTCAACAAGTTTCATGTGGGACGAGTATTCTTGGTTGGAGGTATTGATTCATGTTTCCTTGAGCTAGGGTTGTATTAAACAGTACTGGGGTAGATGCTGCACATGTGCATCCACCTACGGGCGGGCAGGGCATGAATTGTAGTATTCAGGACTCTGTAAGCTTCAGATTATGTCTGCCGTTCATAAAACTAATTCTCCTGTCTGCTCACTGCCAGTCAAATCTGGCCTGGAAACTAGCCCTAGTGCTGAAAGGAAGATCTCCCCCCTCCCTTCTCTCGACTTACGATACCGAACGCCTGCCAGTGACCACACAGATGCTTCATGCAACAACACAGCTCTATACGCACGTCGTCGCGAAAGAAAGCCAATCGGTCCCTTCTGAACCGGAGGTGAGAGACAGCGGGAAGGAGTCTGGATGGTTCCGGTGGCGCAACAATGCTTTGTTTCTCTTCGGTGTCAACTACAGGTTTAGTGGCCTTGTTTTAGAGGAGCGCGACGCTCACCCACACGACCATGAAACCGCTCGTGCCCGTGCGTATCAAGGGTACGAAAACATGCCATCAGTACTACGCGCTGGCGACCGCGCACCTGACGCACCTGTGTTGGTATCCACCATAGATGGACATTCTACATCTCTCTTCGCTTTGCTTCGGCCTTACCTCCACACAATCGTCGTCTTTCTTGCCGAAAATCACCCCACGGACGAGATTCTCGCCGTCTGTCGAGAATACCCCTCTGAAATCGTTCAGACCGCTGTTGTCTCGGTTGTCTCGGTTGATGGTCTGAACGTACCAGGTTTCGTGGATCAAAACGGGCACGCCCGCCGGGCGTATCGTGCGCGCGCTGATGGAACGGATGTCGTGATCATTCGACCTGACGGCTTCATCGGAGCAATTGTTTGTGACGCGAATGGCTTGACTCGGTACTTCTCCAAGATCTTACACCAGGTTTTTTCATGATAGGTGATGGACTGCAGTTTGTACGACGCAGACTGTAACTTGTCTATGTTTTATTCATGTCCTTGCATCAGCACTTCAGCGTCGAATCATCGACATACGCGAAGATATAACAAAGGACATACTCCGCAGGCGTTTGTTTCGCCTCTCATGAAGACAGAAGGAACTCATCCTGATTTACAGGAAGACTTGTTGCATCGCAGCTTCGTAGTATTCTGCTGTCCGGCCTCACACGGATGTGCCTTAACAATGCGCAGTTAATTTTCAAAGGTCAATGCACTTATCAGCGGAGCACTGTCATTGATCGAACTGTTTATGCTGCTCTACGATACACGAACGCAAACGCTGGTTCGCAAGTATAAAGACTGATCACTTTGGGCTCACTTGCTGTCAAACATTCCTACTAGGGTAGCTCCCCAATTATTGCTATCTGACTTTGTCTACTCCTCAAGTGCTGATAGTACGTACTATTCTTCGTATCGTTGTATCGATGCCCGCTTATAGTTCTCACAGGTAGGTGCCGGCCCTGCAGGCCTCGTCACGGCTCTGTCCCTCGCTCAAAACGGAATACCATTCCGTATCATCGAGAAGGCAACCACTTATCATACAGGCTCTCGCGGATTCGGTTTGCAGGTAATCATCGAGCTCCAGTCATTTTCTACCATCTTTCACTAAATGATACACACTATTCCTACTAGCCCCGCACCTTTGAGCTCTTTCAAGCCTTAGGCTTCGTCGAGGACGTTCAAAAAGTGGCCACTAAGATTCCTACTATGCGCGCTTATAAGCTTCCGGGCGGCATAGAGCCAGTCAAAACCTGGGACTTGTTTGAGAGGGTTGAAAAACCGTGGCCAGATCGTCCATACGTATGTGTTGTAATTGATTTCAAAATTGCCTGATTTGACTATACTTGATAGCCAAATGGAGCCTGTCTCAGCCAAACCGTCTTAGAGGACATAATGCGCAAACACCTCGCTAAGTACGGCGTCAATATCGAGCTTGGCCACGAGCTTGTTGCTCTGGAGCACACCTCGGATGGTGTGAAGGCCACCATCCTCGATCACTTGTCCGGAAAGAGAGACATCATACGCTTTGATTATCTGGTTGGTGCCGATGGTGCAAGAGGTATATTTGATACAATGTTGGCCTTCTCATGATGACCCGCTCATACGGAAGAAGGGCATACAAGGAAACTTCTTGGACTTGCATTCGAGGGAGAGACTCGCGAAAGTGATAACATGGTATGGGCAGACTTTGAGATACGTGGGCTCAGCGAGGAGGTACGATTCAAGTTGCATTCTTTTTTTCGTCAATGTATGGACTGAACTATCAAATCAGTTTTGGCACTTCTGGGGAAATCCGGGTGAATTGACGTTCGTAATAGTCATTCTGACTTTCATGGATTATTTTGAGCCTTATCATACAGCATCGTGGCCCGACCGTTACCGTCCCTCCCAGGAAATAACCAATTTGCAGTGGCTATTATGGGGCCTGGCTTGGACCTTGCGGAACTAACGCGGCCAGAGAAAATAATCGATTTCTTTGTACGACACACTGGTCGCAATGACCTTCAATTCGGGGAATTCACCTGGATCTCTACTTTTAGGTACGTTGCCTCGCTATTTAAGCTCATTATTAGGATATGATGTTATGTTTGTTTGTGTCAGACCAAACATCAGGATTGTCAGCAAGTTCCAGGATGGTCGCTGCTTTGTTGTCGGAGGTCAGTTTGTCAGCCATATATATCAAGAGCATTTAACTGATGGCGTAAGAACAGATGCAGCTCATGTACATCCGCCAACTGGTGGTCAGGGCTTGAACTGTGGAATACAGGATTCAGTAAGCATTAGATTCGTTTCAGACATGTCAGAGACCAAGTTCCCGGCGTCGCTGCCAATGAATGCTACTTACGACACTTGGTTTAGTTCAACCTGGCCTGGAAGTTGGCTCTGGTACTCAAAGGCCAAGCATTCCCAGACCTGCTTTCATCCTACAACGACGAACGCCTCCCTGTCATTGCCCAAATGCTCTATGCTACCACCCAGCTCTACAGTCATGGTGTAACGAAAGAGATGGGGCCTTTGCCTGAACCTCCAGAACCAAAGTCGGACGACAGCAAGTCCTCAGGTTGGTTCCGCTGGCGCAACAACGCCCTATTCTTGTTCGGTATCAACTATCGGTTTAGTACTCTAGTCGTGGACGAACGCGATACGCAACCTCTAGATAATCAAGTTGCTCGCGCCCGGGCCTACGAGGGGTATGATGGTGCTCCTGTTAGGGCAGGAGATCGTGCGCCCGAGGCACCTGGTTTAGTCCACCTCGATGGAACCGAGACGTCTCTCTTCAAATTGTTCAAGACCAACCTACACACCATCCTTGTCTTCTCCGCCGCTGATAGAGAGCAGGTCGTCAACGAAATTCTCCATGCCTCCGAAGGCTATCCAGGCGATATAGTGCAAACTATCCTCATCTCTGATGGGTCGGCGAAGAACTTCGAGGTCCCTACTTTCATCGACCGCAACGGGTATGCTCGAGATGCTTATAGCGTACGCGGAAATGAGGTAGATGTTGTCGTCGTACGCCCTGATGGAATCATTGGTGCAATTGCTGTGGATGCGAGTGGACTGGCACGTTACTTTTCCAAGGTCTTGAACACAGTGTGATTCGTGCTGCTCCTGGAAGTTATCCTATCCTTGACACGCAAATATATGTATTACAGGGTAGCACAATGAGCATCTATCGATACAGAATAGTAGGGGACGGATCAATGGTAAGACTTGTGAGTAGCGCGAGGTACAATCATATGTGAAGCGGTGGCGGCTCCTCCAAACCGAGATCCAATCCCGCGAGCTCGTCTTTATAAAACTGAGTCAGGCCGTCGATGTCAGAACAAGCTTTCTGCAGCTGTTGTCGGACTGCCTCCGCAGCTGAATCAGATCTTAGGTGTTTGGATGCTGGGCCAAGCTTGCCTGGAGCCAGTAGTCTGTTGGTCAAGAATAAAAAACCTTCTTTGCCACCGAGGACCTGCACGAATGCGACGCCCGACCGGTGGACCCACTGGGAATACTTGAAAGGCGCTCTGCGGTACGAGTACACCACATCAACCTGGTTGGAGTAAGAGCGACTTGCTTCGATGTCAAGAATGTATCCGAGCTTCCGTAGGAGCATACTTTCGAAGTAATGCGCAACCTGAGTCCCTTCATTCACTCGACTCTGCAAGTCGGGGACCGTCGGTGGTTCCAAGGCAAGAGGGATTGGGAAACAGGACTGGAAAGGGTTACGCTCCCGAATGTCACTAATCTGCGTGACATACGCCTCAACCAGTCGGAGACCATATTTCTCAATTGCCCGACTCCATTGTCGGAGAAGATCGTCAATGCAACGAGCGGTTGTGCCGATCCATTGCAATTCAAAATGAAAGCAGGTTGACGCGTTATGAATGATGTCGTGATGAAGCATAACTGATTCGGCTTGATCACTCCTCTGTCGAATAGATGAGCATAGTAATGAGTCTCATTTCTGGCTTCGTACCTTGTTGGGGTCGACATCTATGATCATTGACTGGCTAAGGATGAGCTTCTTCCTCTGCTTCTTGGATATCGGGGATCGACTGTGGCCGCCGGATCGCAAGAGATGCTCCTCTCCCGCCACATGCTTGTTGGACCTGAACCAACGAGGAGTCATCGCTACAAGGTATTCTCCACGTAGAACATAGAAGTAGTGACTATGGGTGTGATGAGCCTTACATGGACATGATAGTTCGGCTGTCAGCTGATACTCACCCGTCTAAAAACCCGTGTTTACCTCGACAATGTTCGAAGAGACCTTGGTCTTGAAGCCTTGCTCCCCACTCAGTGGCCTGCTCTCTAGTAGACACATCTCGGAACTCCCGCACGATCCAAGATACTAGATCAGAGCCGGTGAACGCATTTATGTACGTCCGCCCATGCCATTTGCGATCCTTCATGGGTACACCGTCGTCCTCTCGCATTGCTTTCGCAATTACAGCGAGGGGGGTGTCGGCGATATCCTTCTCGCTTCTCGCCTTCTTCTTCAATGGCCCCGCGGCGTGGATATCATCCAGCTGAGACACGACTGTTTCGTCTAGAACACATTGCGTGGGACCCAGATCGGTGAAGACAAAGCGGACGGGGGGATGCTGTTTCCCCTTCTCGTCGGGAGGAACCCATCGAACCTTGGAAAACTGCTCGGCCAGTTTCTCCATTCCTAGCAAACGAATTTCCTCGTCGTCAAGCTTTTCTCCTAATGGTCCCGTCGTCGTCAAAGGGGCATCGTCAGTGGGGATAACAACGAAACGTGTTCTCCAATAGCGCAGAGCATCGTTCAACTGGGTCTCGTACCCCGCGACAAGCATGTCAAGTCTATTTAATGTGTCAGCGTCCTGGATTGAATACAGTGGTGAGCGCGTACCGATTCCAACCGTAGCCTTCGAGACCATGCGGTTTGAAAGAAGTTGCCAGCTCCGTGTAGCCGACTCCAAGCTTTGGCCAGATGAGACATTGGTATTCGAAAGGACGTGGTCGAGGCATACGTCGTACATGACGACGTACTTGGATGGTATCGCCTGTATATGCGATGCGATGGATTTCGTTGCTCATACTAACGTATACCGGGTCGTCAGGAGACTGCAAGACCTCTGGCGCACCAGCTGGCCGAGGTTTCAATTCGTCAGGGGCGAGGTATGACGACGTCCGCCGGAGAGTAGTCGATGGACTGTCTGTTTCTGACGCAACGTTTTGTGGTTTAGAGGGTCGTATCACAAGCTGGAAGCCCTGCGCAAGTCGCAACGCTACCATAGCACGCATAACCACTAAAGCCCAGGCCCGTCGGACTGTTTCTGGATGATGACTGGAGACCGTCGGTGGGCGGACAAGGAATGATCGCATCTCGGGCGGGTCCACGACGAAGTCATAGGGGAAAAGATCGTATTTGGTGTCGAGTTCAGAAGGGGACGGGAAGTATTCAACTGTAAGCGGGAGACATCCGGGAGAGATCATAGCTTTCCACTTGATGTCATGTTTCGATAAAGGTTCAGGGAATATATGCTGCCACCGACTTGCGAGGTACGCAACGTTCGATGGAACAGCTGCAAGAGGTCGTAGAGGATTTGTGCGAAGAACTGGGGAAGAGGAGGAGCCGATCATTGACATGTAGGAGCTGTGATTTCCGCTACGTCTTTTGCCACCGATTGTCTGTTCCGAGCCTTCACGGGGTGGTGTGTTCAGAGGAGAGTGCCTCGTGAGGGAACCACGGTGCGTAAACAAGACCTCTTCGTCTAAATTTCGCCCAGAGCCGCCCGCACGAGCTCTAACAGTAGCATTACTGATATACATTGGTTTAGGAGTGCGCTCAGGCAGAGACTCTTTGGGCGCAGCGGGTATAGTCTTGCCCTTGGAGCCAGACGCCGATGATATGGGGGCTTCGGTGGCCTGAGGGCTTGTGACACCTTCAGCAGATACGGCGGAGGTTTCAGGAAGACTGGGTCCACTTCTGGCAAATGTGTTCCAGAACCATGAAGGGGTAAACTTTGATGCGCCTTTGAGCAGCGGTCTAGTTGTGCTCGAGCTACGCGAGCCCTCTCCTACGATCGTCGTCGACCCGGCCTTGGAAGAGTTCGAGATAGTCGAACGACCGGAGCGCATGGAGGACTGCGAGGGAGATGTACTCAGGGCATCTGATGGCCCCGCTGTCAATAATGGTTGGATTGGCTTTACATCAGGAGACAGCTCTTCTGCTGGTGGGAGGTGAGAGATGATACGACGAGGAGTCTCCTCAATGACAGGAACACGAGGTGTAGCCGACTCCATAGTGCGAACAGATGTTGAGCGCTTGAGACTCTCGAGACCGGATCGTAAGGAACCCGCAGATGAAGCCAGAGAGTTTCTAGTGCTGTGTGGTTTCACAGGTTCCACACTTACTTCCGAAAATATGTCCATGTCGAATTTATCCGCCTCCACTTTGGTAAGAAGGTGAACCTTATGCGAGTGAGAGTCAGACGACGAGTATATGTCCAAAGACGATTCGGGATCGGGTAGGAAGGGAAGTTCGATGCCTGACAAAACATCGTGATCTAGGAGGCCCAACATCTCTATCTCGTGCATCTTCGCTCTGGCAACGAATCTACGGGATATATTTGAGTATGAGGCCAGGAGCGTAAAACATTGTGGAGCCTTACCTGTCTTGCCGGAAAGGCAAGTCCATCTGCTTATCCCAGAAAGACACCGACATCCAAAAAGGCTCCCACCAGAATGTCGTCCGCTTACGATCACTCTTATCTCCGTGTTCTTCATCGTCACCCCAAAGTGTATCCATAAGCCGTAGACTGCCTGGTCTGATCACCGTCTCCGGACGGTGAACCGTTTCCATCCCAGGAAAGCTGAAGATAGGGCTCTGATGCAGCGGCGGTTTATTGAGCGAGACTAGATCGATGGCGAAACCTTGGTCGAGAATTCGAGTAGTGGTAAGACGCAATAATTGTTTGGAAACACGGTAGTAACCAGTGCCTGGCGTGATGATGATAGTAGCAGATCCAGTAAGGGACAGAGAACGGTCGATGTAGTGAGTCTCCATCGGATTAAAACTGAGATTTAGGGCTTCTAGAACAGGACCATCGTGAGCATAGGATATTCGGCCGACCAAACGAACATTGTCTGGAGTCTCAAGCGACGAAGTAACGCCAGCCCTGTGATAGTGGTGGGCGAGGAGAATATCCCGTTGGAAAGCCCAGAATGAGTCCTTCAGGGTGATGAGGGTTGGTTTCCAGTCGTGGATAATTTCCAAGTCCGTAATAACTTTAAAGAAGTCTTTATACCATCTTGAATCTTCGTCTCGCCTGAGAGGGCCCGCAGCATAATCAACTTCCGACTCGTCGTAAAAGACCCGAGAGATGAGTACAATGGTGACGATGTGGGTAGTCCCTGCATCTCGCCACTTCGTGAATAATGCCGGTAGAAACGAGTGGACTATCTTCTCGTTGTAGCGTTCACCGTCTCCGGCAAATTCCCACAGCTCGCGGCATACTTGAATGAACAGCGTAGCTTTTGCTGACAACGAGCGGTAAACCATCTTCGTCTTGGAAGAAATGTATGCCGTGGACGTCTGAAACGCGCCCAAAGCTATTTAGCTGCGAAGCCCAGGAGACAGAGAAGTTGCTCACCTTCTTTCCAGCAACGTAGATAGAATGTACTTTAACTACGGCCGCGCCAATGAACGTAACTTCCTGATCGACGAATACGCATTGTCCTACAAGGTTCTTGTCGAGTCGCCACATTTCATTGCGCCCCAGATATTGATCTTGAAAGGTGAATTCGACAAAGTCTGCTGACCAATCGTCCTTGGAGACCTGGCAGAGGATTAGTAGAGGATGGGGGCAAGATAAGAAAACCCGTGTGTACTTTAGTCAACGTCACCTCTCCATTGTTCCTCAAGCTCAGCTTTTCGGCCATGGGTTTCGGGACAGATACCTGGGAGAAGAGGTCATTCGGTCTGCACAAAAATCAACAAATAAAGCTACCTGCAGTTGATGTTTGACCGCCTCATCTTTAGGTACGATGAAAAGTAATCCCGACGTAATATCCCCAGGAGTGGGCGTAGAGATCTGGATAATGTCACCTTCGGCAACGCCTGGCCAATAGGACTGGTTAAGAACAACATTGGGAGAGTCTTTAACGTCGTGAACCCATGTTGTTAAAGCTTTGAAATCACCGCGTTTCAGCGGAGGAGCGAGCGGAGCAGGCTGCACGGGTGCCGCATGCTTCAAGTTGAAGTGCGACTGCACCGTATTCGAACGCTTTCTTCCTGTTTGTGGAGGCTGCTGTGACTCGGGTCGAGAACTAGGCATTATACAAGTCGACAAGTAGCATAAGTATCAGAGCTCCTGAGTAGATACAGCAGAGTCAGTAAGTGGTTCAGCTCTAAGATCGGTCCAACCTGAAGTTAGCGCACGTCGGTAACGCGTCGGTGATGCGCTTTGAGCGCCAATGTCGGAGAACTAGAGACTCGAACCGGGTAAAAACACGACGGTTCAATCAATGTTTCAGTCCTTACATAGTTAACACGTACGGAAGTCAACTACTCGCGTGAACTAACCTCAGTGTCTCATATTTCGCAGTACAGTTGACGGACCCTTTGTGCTATTGTGGGTCATATCCATGCGTTCAGTAAAGACCCATAAGCTAAGGATACAAAATGTGTGACTGTTGTACAAACTACTAATATGGTCATGGAGCATGGAGTTAATATCCCTCAGGACAGCTTCATCTCAGCTTCGTGCCCAGCTGCTGGTATTCTCGTTCAATGGTATACATCTCCAAGTCGAACGTCGACGTCGGCGAGGGAGATCGGTCAGGTAATCTGTGGGGGTATGCTGCACGAGGCGTTGAAGGCGCATAAGAAACGAATGGCGAGGGTGAATGTGTAAGAGGAGAGTCCGAAGTGCTGACCGCAGGTCTCTTTGAGGCTGCAAAAGCCTTGAGATTAAGTACCATTCGAGATGATACGATGTTGACCATCGCCAAGGCAAAACTAGGACACAACGCTCAGACTTTGTCGCGTTATACGAAGTCAATACTCACTACCGAGCTAACCCATTAAGAGTTTCTGGTGCAAAGGCCCAAACTCTGTAAAAATTTGTGAATCAACTAGCTTTAGATGTGACCGAGATGCACTTACAGAAGACAAAAAGAAGAGCAGACTTGACGCCGTCTTCAGTGGTGTTGATAATGAACCGAGATACATGCACTCACTAGTGACTGCGACAAAGTATATCGTTCCTGCCCCTCATACATCAATATGACGGAAAATGATTAAAATGGATTTATCTCACCATCACGATACAAAATAACCGTCAAGTCGCTGAAGGATTGCCCGCTGTCCAAGGAGAGCAGAGCGACTAGAGTAAGCAGGAAAAGGAGCGACTCGAATATAACTCTGAAAGGACAGTCAGTCATTTCCACATGACAGTAAGAAGTCCGAGCGTACGTTGGTAGCCACACAAGCCAGATATACGATGGCATCTACAACAAATCGTTTTAGTCCCCAAAGATTCATATAGAATGCAAGAGAACTCACTGTGCCAACACAGGCATGATGCACAGGTTGTATGTCAGCTTTGTGGACTAGCAGTGAGTGTTATCAAAGACAAAGATGCAGGCAAAGAGAAATAACGCACAAATCACTGGAATGCCAGACCAGACAATGAACGCCACCGTGCTGAAAAAGTACAAACTCCCAGAAATCCAGAGAACACGTCGGATCCAGGCGCGGCCGCTATGTAGGGCGTATACCCTTATCGACACGATGGCTGAGATCACGCATGAGATCGGCATTCAATAGAGGACAGAGAAAGCATACCGTGGATGGACATGAAAGACGCAAGCGTGAGGACGCTTTGGGTGGCCGTCCATATTCGGCAGAACTAGGGAGTGAAAAATGAGCGCAAGCACGGATCGATATAGGCAAATACGCACTGTGACCGAATCCGCAGCCACGCCGGAGAGCTCTGAGTATTGACTGAGTTCGCATTCGATTAAAGTATAGCTTCCAGCTCACCATATGTGTCAACAATGAGCATAAGGGGTCTACGAAAAAATATGAACAAAACCGCGCTGGGCTAGTTCTTCAAGAGTGTCACTTACACAATATATCTGTTCTGCGGCCAAATTGGGGTATGAGGCTTAGAACACATGTCGGTTATGCAGGGCACGCACCAGTAGAAATATAACCGAAACAAATCCCGTCCGTGCTCGCCATATCAGGTCTATCTGTTTCTCTATGAATTACGTCCATTCTCCTGACAAAGGAACAAGCTCATACCTCGCTATCGAGCTGGATGGGCTTGAGTCAGCAGATATGTCACAGGAAAAGTAGGAGTACTCACTGTTAGAAGGTGGTCGTAAAGCAGAGCTGTAAGGCCAACGACTGTAGTACATGATGTAGTGTAAGATTGAGTTCAAAAGCAAGAAGGGGATATGTCACGTACTAGCTAAAGCCCTGCACCATGGAACACGAGTCGATCAACACGTGTTTTGAGCGTGGAAGAACACGTTCACTCACTTGACAGCGGCTCCATGTAAAACGACAGTCTCGTAGGAAAGTGGGATGTCGAGCGAAGACATCGCCAGACGTTGACCGTGTCGTCTCTCAAGGATGAACTCTTGACGGAAGCAAAGAGGGAGCGAAGGCTCTGCTCGACGCCCAGCGTCCTCGTCTTATTGTACTCCTGCATAAGGCATGTGGCTTATCTCAGCTATTAATGTGCCACCAAGACGGAACCTACACCCGAAAGATGTGCCCGGAGTGACGAGTCACGGCTAGAACGGGCGTTTGACGCGTGCCCTATTATCCTGTACTGTTGCTGTGTACCGGAGATGTTCTATGAGATTATAAGCATCGTAAGTATAACTATCCCGCTACGCATGTGTATAAGAAGAAACTCCGCGAGCCAACACGAGGCAGAAATACACTGCGGGTTGAATGTCTGCGGAGTCGTACCTGAACATCTACGCAGATGACGCTCCAGACTCCTTTTGCGATGTCTACAGCCGCTTGCCTAGGACATTACTTGCGTTTTCTTCGCGCATCCACAAGTCAATTCAAGCATTGGTCGTCGCAGGCAAGCTCGGTCAGCATATGCATCGCTGCAGCAATCATCCGCAATAAATTCATAACACCACACTCACGAGTTTGCTGCGATTCTTTTTTTCACCTAGAGTAATTTCAAAGGATACCAGTCACGCTTAGACATGGGCGACAGAAACGGATAGTGGAAAGACATCTACTTTGGGATTTCCATTGTCTTTGCCATGTCTAGCATGCGTTGCCTGGTCGAGAATCAGGGACATTTGGGTTCGATGGGCGCCGTTGTCCAGGGTTTAGTTGTGTTCCGTCTGATTTAGCAAAGATTCGGTGGGCTCCTCTGACCGGTGGTCTCCATCCCCACCATGAGTATTGATGGCTCTGGATGAATCCAAGGACGATAAACCTGTTATGGTCTAGCAAATGCCTCGGCGGACGTGGCTAACCTGTGTTGTGACGGACAGGGTTCATCCGGCGATGTAGTGGCACACAAACATCGTTCCTACGCAATCGCCGGCGATTGCAGCACATGCCAGCGGCATGGTATATACTGGATCTGCAAGTTTGTTAGGATATAGCCATGTAGTGAGAGTTTTTACGACATACCATGGGCGAATATCATGCTAGGGCGGCTTGGCCCTGCTCACAGCCTATGACACTGCAATCTGCCTCGAGGCGAGTCACGCACTTAAGTGACTTGAAGGGCGTTCTCTAATTTACCACCATAGGTTGGGGATAACTCCACAGCCTCTGATGCGCACGCTATGAAGCTATGACAAGATTCATACGAAGGTCAAAGTTTGGTTTGTAGAAAGTAAGGGAGGTGAACATAGTGGTCGCTGTACAAGAGAAGGAGTATTTTCAGGATAGTTACTATCCAAGTTCCACGTGGCATCGTATCCTATTGATCATCCAACCCATAGTACTTCCTCCACCACTTTGAGGTGTCCTGATAAGACCTACGTCTATCCTTGGGCAACTTATGTATGAATTTACTTGCTATGAATGAGTTAGCTCTAAGGCACGTACATTAAGTATGGTGCCCTCATTCTGCTTATGTAATATTCAGACGCCCAATAAAGGTTAGTCTCTACGGCCAGGCGCAGCGACCCCGTGCACCGCGGCATCAATGTCTCTGGGCAGTCGACCAAGTGGTGGACCATCTCGCTCGATACCCTCGGCATGGACGTCCACAGCCGACTCAGCACCTAATATGCAGGAAGCCCTCGAAGCCCTTGAGACTTACAAGAAGAAAGACCCTGCCAAAGGTTCGCTCTATCTCTACCGAGCGCAGTCAATGCTGGAACACAGTTGAGCTGCTCAGGCTGACCGTTCGATTGCAGTGGTAGTGCGGTTCAAGGCTGTTGGAAATGCTCCGATTATGAAGCAGAATCTGTACAAAATCACGGCGTCGAATAGGTTTCAGACTGTCATACAGTTCTTGAGGAAGGAGCTTGGATGGAAGGCGGGGGATCCTCTGGTACGTCCTCCTTTGCCAGGTGATTGGTTTATGGACGTCTGAGCCTGACATAGTTTACCTAGTTCACTTATATTAACCTGGCATTTGCTCCTGCACCCGACGACATTGTTTCGAATTTGTACAAGGTACGCTTTCTACTAAATTGCCTAAATATTGGTCGCTCACCTCTTGTGGCCAGTCATTTGCTACGGAAGGTCATCTCATAGTAAACTACAGGTGTGTATGTTTGAAATATGGGATGTCTTGCACTCTCTGAGTCTTCTCCAGTACAACAGCTGCCTGGGGCTAATTGTTTCTAAATATATCACTCTTCTCCTGCTGAGCTCGTGGTATGCGTAACGCACTTCCATCTTCGCGACGAAGTGCCCCATAACCTTGGACAACTGTACCACGGACCGTTCCCTTTCAGCTTGTGAACTTTGATTAATATTCAGCACTCTGCCCCTCTATACGGCATTCCGGATTGCATCCCTCCTATCTCACGCACATTACATCATTGCACCTCCCATGGTTAGAGCACGATTCAGGTATTCCACGGACAAGATTGCTCTAATGGTTGATATTGAGTATTCTACAGTTTAGTTATCGTTCTATAGAGAGAATCGTATACAAGAGGATGTTCTACAGCAAACTAGCAAATCGTACAAGAAGGAAGTGGGACGACACAGAAGAGTATACCTGAGCAGGTCAATATATGAATGCAGTGGAAATGAGGTATCAGGGCATACTGAACAAGGTTTGTTGAGGATGGCTTCAAGCTGATCCATATGTAATAATCCCACCCTTGCGTGGGGATGGTTTCAAAGGGATGCCCTCTTCGTCATCGATGAGGAAACGTCCGGCATCATCGCCATTGACAAACATAGGATCGTCCTCATCCAGGTCAATCTCCTCACGCGCCCATCGCACGAGCACGCTCTCACCCACTCTGAACTGAAGAGATGGATGTCTCTTGAGGAACCTTGACACGATCCGGCGGAAAATCCGAGGTGGGAAATAAATGAGGTACGCTATCACTGCCGTCGTAAATCTAGAGACGGATGAGAGTCAGCTGTGTCAAGCACCTTACAAGAAAACCCTCACGTTGTGATAACGATGAGCATCCAGATCGCTCGACCAGAACGGCCATATAGCGAGGGATCTATCAACTCTTCTTCCGAGTCTCCGCCAGAATTGTCGGGAGCACTTGGGCCATCCGAGGGTCCCGACGATTTTCCTTGGGCACAGGCATGAGGGCTTCTCCAGGAGAATATGTGCTCCCCATTGTACGCCCAGAGGAACTTCAGTGCTTGCTATAGTGCAAACTGTAAATTAGGAGCATGACTCCGGGAGTAGCTGCTATGCTAGACGTACTTTATCATGGTCTTTATCGCAAACAAAGTGGAAAGTTGCGAACTGCCTCTGGTACACATAGTAGCCGCCGTTCAGAGTGATCTTAAGTGTATCTAGTTTCACCAAAATTTTATTCAAGTCTGTTAGCGGAGGTGTATTATGCTTGAACTGACCTTCAGTGGCATTCCACAAGCGAACCATCTGCGCCTGGACATTCAAGCCAGGGGTGTAGCGACCACGCTGAATGTAAGGCTTGCTCTCCTCGCCAGATAACGAGCCGGCGACAGGGATTGTGTTCAAAATCCTTGCTTGCTTGTATGTCTCCCCGCCGTAACGAGAGTATGCTATGCCAAACAAACCGCAGTGTCCGTCAGCATGCGACCACACATCAGAGATACTTAGTATACTCACTGGTCAAGCAGATCGTCGTCCCATCCGGACACTGCCCCATACGAGTATGTATCAGAACCTCGCACAGAGAGATTGATGGCCCCTGGTTGACCCTTCAGGCTCACCTGTCGATTTGCACTCAAGCTCTCGTTCTTTGGCAGCTTCCCGTCCACTTTGATCCAATAACGGCCTGTCAAAATGCTAGGCGGGGTCTGTCTCTCATATCTAACCACCCAGCCACTATCTTTACGTCCACTGAGTAGAGGACATAGGTCATAGGAGTTCCCATCCACCGTGAACCGGCACTGCTCGATGAGAGAGTCCAACGCTACCGCCTCGCCCCCGTACGCGGTCCTAATGAGGCTTAGGAAAATGACCGCGCAAATCCTAAAGAATAGCGACATGGTGGTAAGACTGAGGGAGTACGAGGCTGGTATCAAGGAGGACTCCAACTCTTACTCACTATTTGAACTATCTGACTTCGCAGCACGACTCAGCGAACCGTGTGTACTAATGGAGCCAATAACGCGCATAGACGCCTGGCTGCGTACCCAATGACTGCAAAGTAGCGCTTAGGCCCGCCATGATATCAGCTCCCGACGTTTACTCCCGACAATTACTGATTCAGGCAATTTCGTCGCAGTTCAGTATCTACAATTCGTCATATGGTGGCCTAGACTACAAAACCTACAAACAGGTAAAGTACGGGGTGATGTTGATAGTTTACATTGGCAATGATAGTGTTACAGGGAGCTGTGCTGCGATCTCGAAGCTGTTGTTGTTGACTACGTGAGCCATGTTCCATGTCTTCTAAAACATAGGTGTACAGAGAAAACGTTGTGGGATATTAGAATACGAAGAGAACCTGCTGGATGCCTGATCATGAGAAGCCCAAAGTATCCATCATAGTGAGTACTGTCGGCGTATGCCGGAGGAAATCCAATTGTTGTTACACGGCCAGAGCGACGAGCGACGGTTACAGTTCCAGAAGGTCAACGGCGAAGCGATCCAGCATATGAATCTCAAATCGTTTGTTTGTGCCGAACTCGCGCTTCCACATCTTGCTTAGACCGCCTTCCCAGGCGTACAGCTCCACCCGCCAGCCTTTCTTCAGGGCCAGCTTCACACAGCCGAGGAAACCGTCTTCGTTGAATTGGCCAACGTTCCCGTCCCCAGTTGCCAATACGATTGTAGAGTTCGCAGGAACTTCGTCTGTGCTGGCAAGAGCCTGATGCAGCTTAAGTTGCAGAAGTTCATCGACGCCCTGCTCGCGCATCCGTGTACGACTGTTGGCATTGCTGGGTATATTTGAGTCAGAGACTGGCGAAGCCCCATTGCGCCGGACAGAGTTCGGGATAGCGGTGTTGCCAGTACCAAGAGAGGCTCCTCGCGAGTGACCTTTCACAAACGCCGGTCCACCAGACCTACGCTTGCTTTGCACTTGCGGTGTCCGGTCTGGACTGCTGGACGAATACTGCCTATCAGCACCGTCCCCAGCGTCAGGTACTCGTTGTAGTATGTGAACTTCGTATCCCAGTTGCTCTGCAGAATCGACTGGCTGAACCAGAGGTGATGAGGTGGCCAGCACTCGTCGTGTGACAGGTCGCCCCCGTTCGAGAATGAGGGCCAAAGCCGCGTAGGATAGTTGCTTTGCCTTGCGGCTCATCCGATGCATATGCCGCTTTAGGTGGACAAGGAACCCGATGAGAATATTAGAACTGAATGGTCTTGTCAGATTTCATTTCAGAGAGTAACTCGTGGGATACGCACTAATCGATGAAGACGTGCACCAACGTGTCCTTGGCACGTGGCACAGGACCCCGTGGGTCAACAAAGTCGTCTGCGTCGGGCTGATCATCTGAAAGCACCGCAGCCAGTGATGCAGCGTCCTTAGGGAACAGCATTCGCAGTTTGTGGGCCAGGTTACGTAGTTGCAATACGCGCGGGTCGATGGGCATCGAAACAGTGAGGCGGAGGGAAGGGGTAGAATGACTGTGGTGCATGGTTAGACGGCTCTCGCGCTCCTTCTGTTTCTCCCGTCGTTGCGCTCGGCCGACTCTTGTAGCATCGGGTGGAGGGGAAGCCGGGGTAGATTCATAGTAGTGCATGGGCTCACGGACATCCGACGAATCAGTGGTATCTTCTTCTTCATCCTCTTCATCGTTAGTGGTATCTACCTCCCCTGTTGCCTCCGCCGATCCATTGCCAGCAGCAGATCGGCGGACCTGGATGGAATGGGAGCGGTTCCTCTTTCTGCGACGTCTACGCCGTGGTTGGCCAGCGGCATGTCTCCAAGTGTCGTCAGAAGTAGCGTTGGAGCTGTGTTCTCGGGCAATCGATCCAGCGGTGGGAAGTTGTGCAGCAAACTTGGCGCGCTCAGCGGCCAGAAAGTCCAATGCACCTGCGAGTCCTAGTGAGGGCTGATCCTCGTCTTCTAGAGGATCCGTAGTGGTATCTGGGTGGTCATCACTTTCGTCAAGATAGTCTGCAATGGTGCGCTGCGCCCAGACAGTCGTGTTGCCAGGCGCCTCCGAGTCATAGTCGGAAAGGAGGAAGGTAGAAGTGGGTGTGCGTGCGGATTCGTCGCTGTCCAGTTGAAGCTGATTGCCGACAATGATTCTTGGGTTGTGGAATGTATTCAAAGCACGAAACACAGTCGTAAAAGCACCAAGGTCAGGTGCATCTACAGTCATGTTAACTCGGCAATCTTATCTGGCGTCGAAGTCGACTACGCACCGTCAGATGTAGCACCGCTTGTGGTCGAGTAGGTTGAGAAAGGACTGAAAGGCGGGGGCGAGAGAGTAGAATCCGAAATAGTTCTTGACATTATGGCTTAAAATAAGGGGCTATGAAGTGGAAAGGGAGCGGTCGTCCATGCACGTCGTGGTTTCTGAGCAAGTGGCGGGGTCGCCCATTCCGGAGTCAGGTAAGCCCAATGTAGGCCGGTCACGGTCACGCTTCCATTTAGACTCGTCCCTTACTGTGGCAGGTTGGCTGTTCTGGTATGACTCTCGTCTACCAACCACTCACGGTATATTCATAGTCACATCCTCAGCATTGCGCTGCCTACGAATGCGTAGAAGTAACACACTGAACAGTGGATGGCCACAGTCTGCGTGACTCTGTCACAGAGTCACATCGATATATGTAGTGACACTCTGCGTACGGAGCCGTAGTGTTGCGACTTGTTCCAGGACCACATCCTTCATGGCAAGCCCACGTCGAAAGCAATCCGTAGTGAAGAGGAAGGTTCCCCCGTCACCAGGAAAGATTTCCAAGTTCGTTGTATTAGCCACGGCCATGATTTCCTATGAATCGCACTAATCATCGTCCAGTCTTCCTGTGTCGCACTGGACGACATGCACCTTCACGTTTATCTCCCCACGTCCTGGGAACGACAGTAAACCGACTTCTCAAACCAACCACTTAAAGCCGGTATACCTGCCTCAGGAGCTCGTCGACTATGTCCTTGACTTTCTTCACGACGACGCTTGCTCCCTTATACAGTGCTCCTTAGTCTCCCATTCGTTCGTTCCCGGCAGTCGTTTTCATCTTTTCGGAACATTTCACGTCAAGGACGACCAGACATTGTGTGGCCTGCTCGATGCATCCCCAAGCGCGACGGCGCGTCATGCCATCCGCACGCTGCGTCTGGGGACCGCGTCCGTGCTGTCCAAGACGTCACCTCTCAAGGTCTCGTTCTCTTCGCTTGAGAATCTGATTGCACACTTGCCAGCCTTGTCCAATCTTCATATGCTCAATATCTCTATCGATTTTGCGAGGTCATCGCAAGTCTCATCCGCATCGACCTCGGAAACGCGGTCCGCCAAGGCCATCCGATACCTTTGGCTCTACAAGGTAGTCGAGGCAAGCACGCGACGACCACTTCATCCGCACGAATTCTTTCCCCTTCTTCGTTTATTCTCTGGAATAGAGACTTTGAACTACTCCTGTGGCTTCGAGAAGCGACCATCGTTCATCACCGCGGAAGAAAGCGCGGTCGAACACGAAGAGACGTTCTCCCCCTTAAATGTTCAGTCTTTGAGGTTCTGCAGCTCTTCGGTTGCAGCTCCTCTGATGCAAGCTCTGCGCAGAGCATCCGCGGCGCAAACACTACGGTCAGTCGAGGTCTGCGCGCAGGATCGCGAAACGCTTGTTGCTCTTGGAGAGCTTTTACACAGTGTCAGACTCCACATCACTGAGCTTACCGTGGATTGTCGCAGAAGAAACGCACTGCACATCCTCAGAGACGGTAAGACTACGTCACGCACACAAGTGAGATACTAACTTGTGGCCTCGTCCAGCCAACATCATGATACAGGCACTAAACCTTTCGCACAACCTCCAAGGCGCATCAACACTTCGCGCAGTCAACTTCAAGCTCCACATGAGTCACGACGATATTCCGCTGCTTGAGTGGCACTGGCAATTCATACTCGGGCTCATAAACGAAGTCGCGAAAGTCGCGCCGAATATCGTCTCATGTGCTTTTACTGTGACGCTAGCAGGTTATTATCCCCTCAAGACTCTTGAGGCAGCCAACTGGCAGACTCTGGACAAGGCATTAAAGCAACTTCCGAATTTACGGAGTATACGTATCGGTGCCAGCAACAGTTCACCATTCGACTGGAGTAAGGCAGATCAGAAGAAGACGAACAAGGCGTTGCACGACGTTTTTGCTAGTATGTTACCGGACTGGAAGGCGAAGGGCGTGCTTTCTCCTCTGGAACATCAGTGACTGAGGTTGTACGTCCATAAACCTGCATGACGCCACAGTGCCTTCAAACGTGACTATTTCAGCAGGTGTTGACGGGCCGCAGATGGACTTTCTGGTTAGAATCGCTATTCCACCGTGACCTACCTTTAGCGTGCGTAACTGTCGGCGGTCTGCAAGCTTTGCTGATTTACTCATCGGGTATCCCTACCCCTAGCCCGACCAATGTGTGGATAAGAAGATTTTAGAATGTACACTCGTTATCCGACACCAAGTCGCTGTGCAATAGTGGAAAAAGGTTTATTTGGATGGAGATATTACATCACATTACTGGTTTCGAGTATTTCATCGTTCTCTTTCTTCTATCTTACAGATTTCAATACGTAACTTGCGCGGACAGACATAAACAGTGTACTATATAACTCGACGACGGGAATGCATCAAATGGATCTCGTACAATATAACCTGTCGATGATACCGAAGCTTTACACTGTGGTGAAAGACAAAGGAAACAGTCGGACGTGACCATCAGCTAATGAGAATCTTGGACCCTGGTTCGCGAACCCGATGCATACGGGGTTTTATCAATGTTTGCAACGCCCATTGTCGTGCGCCAGTTACCTCGGCTCGGGTCTCGTAGATCCCTTTTCGACTTGGTTTGAACAGTGCCGCGCCTTCCTTGACCTATACGAGTGTATGGAACGCACTCAGTCACTTCCTCGAACAGCGTTCCAGTAACAACGAACAGTAGCTTACCAGATTGGCGGATACCGCCGCAATAAAATTTATAGATACTGTCGTATTGAGCCTTCCATATGGGTTCGAGGAGTTCCAGGAAGAACTCCCCCTCGTCTCGAATAAGATCTTCATATGTCATGTCAAGCGGATAGAGGTAGCAGGTCGCATCCGTGTCGCAATGATCGCCCCTTCGTACTTCAAGTTCGTACTCGTCCGTTCTCCCTTTAGATCCCAGCAACTCCGTATTAGATGCAAATTGTCTTGCATCCCCCTGGTTCTCGAGAGTCTCCCGTATCTTGTCGAGAGCACGCTGGACCTTTGCGATAAAGGCCGTCTTCTCGTCGGGCGTTGCACAAAAATATGTGCAGATGAGATAGCACGACGACCTCTCCTGATGTAAGTTCTTTCCCTTGCCTGCTTCAATATTACGGAAGCAACGTCGGAGAACCGCGACAACTTCCATGATCCATGCGAATGGCTTCGAGTTGACAAGAATTACGGCGCTGCCGCCATCGCTGATGTTCACGAGCATGATAAGGAGTTCGCTTAACACCAAGTGAATACACTGTACGGGTTGTATGTCGAGGCAGGTAGGGAACGCGCATCCGAGAACCAGGTCAAATGGTTCTGGGCCGAGAATAAACTTGTCTGGGGAAAATTGAGTGAGACGCGGTAAGCAACAGTCGTTACATGGTTACTCACCAGTATTCATGGCAAGCTGAGAAATATCCTGGAAGAGTAGTTTGTACCTTTCACTCTCCAATAAAGTACCTGCGGTCGTCATCGGCCAACTCGCTGTCTCGTCTGGCAAAGTGACTCCAACGCCTGTAGCATCCGGATTAGAAGCCAGTTTGAAAAGCCTCCAGGTGAGCACCCAAGGTCAAGGAAGCGCTTGACCTTGTTGGACCCAAATGGGAGGTCCATTGCTTTGTTCATAGACTGAAATGCATCACTATACTTCTGGGAGTGTACTCCTGCCTTATTGCCCGGGTAAGTGGTCGATTTTATTCGCCGGAAGCGCTCCTCAGTGGTAGGATGGCCAGCGTAGAGTTCCTTGATATAGAGAAGTCGCACGAGCGTAGACGAACGATTGAGCAGAAGTGTGTGCCCTAGAGGAGTGTGTTTTCGCATGATACATTCTGGTATACCGTCGAATTTCATAAGCTTCTCAAGCTCCTCAATGGAGCGTGGTTGAATCTGCTGCGCATGGGTACTAGTCATTCCGAGTGACGGTCCACAAACAGAGCTGTAATAGCGCGTAGGTTTAGAGGGGAGCGAAATGCTGGAAGGTGAGCGAGATGTCAGCGATTGAAATGACTTTCTGTAGCTTATGTACGGCTTAAGTGCAATAAACCAAGACGAGAAGCCACCAGGCTAGGCCCTAAGGCCCACCCATGGAAATCGGCTACCTTAAACCCAGTATTCCTCCCCACTAGCCTAGTGACCCACTGGTAAGGACATTGTACTGCCGGATTGAGACTTCAGCCCGATTATGCCTGGTCTTGACCCAATGAGGAGTAAAATTGCGCGGGCCGTACTTCATTTGTTTGCTTGATTAGGTTTCTGCTACAATGATGGAACACTTCAGTACACAGATGAAATAATGCATGATGTTGTGCTGCCCCGTTCAAAAACCTACCGCAACTGTGGTCTTGGTGGATCCCGTATTACTTAGTACTTAAACTCGCCCGCTTCGATGCCGCGTCACTGTGGCATCCAGTGAGTCTCGGTGGAAGAATATCTAAGCCAAATAACTTCGGAGGGCAGCGTCTTGCCAATTTACCCAGTGTATCGTACAGAACTGCAAACGTCGAGAAACATGGACTCGGAGTAAGCATTCGGGAGTCTTGCCAGACCGTGACCGGCGTGATGGCAGCCCGACGCAAGTTGGCCCCTTCCCTTGAAGATCAACACTCCCACGCCACGAAGCTATCGGCACATCACGTGGCTGTGACACTGTTGACGGCTAAATTACGTGGTCACTCCCCGTATGTCACGCAGTGTCACACACGCCCCTGGTTCAACAACTTGAACAGTGACTTCGCATAGGGACGTGTATATTTCTGTAGTGCAATTGTACAGCTTGACTTCGCGGAGACGGTCTCTTGCCCTACCGCGGACCATGCGTACTTTGTGCGGCATAAGTATACTAAGTAAGTACTTGACTCAGGGCCCTATCTGTGTCGGAAAAAGTAAAAGTGCATCCGGATGCCGGGATGCGGTCGGATGCGCCTAAGGCATCGCGAGAATAAAGAATTGATCTAGGTTGCATCCGGATGACGGCAAAATTACCATATTTGGACGTCGGACTGCGAATATATTCGAGTACCGAATGAGCCCTCTGCAAAGGATTGGGGCTCCGATAGTAGAAATCTCCGCCCAGCCTCCGGAGGCCATCAGGATGCGCTTAGGATGCCGGCAGGAGGCGTCTGCATCCGGATGCACTTTTACGTTTTCCGACATGAAACTCTCAGGCTGAGTCCGAACTGGCAGACAGCCTTCAGAAGTTCAAGTTGTGCGTCCAGTCTTAAGCGCAGACCGATCTTCAAGAAGAATGTCCATTAGAAGTGCCGTGCAAGAATGCGTTTTGGCCACGCCAAAGTTGATAGGCGCAGGTGAACAGAAGAAGCCTGAGTGAGAAATCAGCGTCTACTATTCTAGGAATGCATCCCGAACCTTGTTTTTCATAGAGGTAGATTCAAGATTCTGATGAATCACATGAGGCAACTTGTAGCATCTGGAGCGGCAATGCGGTATCCAGAGCGACAAACTAGCTCCCCGCTGAGCTATCCCGAAGAATCCCAAAATCGACTTGAACTGCGACTAGGAATGATTATGAAGTTAGGGAACCGTACCGACTTGGAAGAATGTTTTCAAAGGCGAACAGAAATCAAACGTCAGTCAAATTATCCGATGGTAGTAGTAGTGGGTACGTGTCGAAGCAGAGATGCAAAACACGCTCGTTTATTGTCCGGATCTCATATCCGAGTGTGCGGTGTAGGAAGCCTGGAAAGACACGATCAATTCACCCAGGAACATTAGAACCCGGATCTGCGTCATCCTCAAACGGTCTGACGTCGCCACCCGCAGGCGTTAGTCAATGTGCGTTTTCGCTCGAAGGCTCCTTGCCATGGTTCCGTCCACCAAGAGCGTTGAGGCGGGAGAAGCTCGGGAGGTATTGAGCAGTCGTGATACGCCTGGACAAGTCATGTCTTGCAGAAGCTATTGTCAGCAGCATTTACAAGCAGAAGCACCAAAATCATAGGTTCCGTATCATGCCTACGGAGCAAGACGCACAAGACGTGCTCCTCATGAGCTTTTTCCCGCATACACGCGTACACAGAGTGAACCCGTTTGCCTCGTACATGAGGCGAGGGATCATATCGAGCAGACTTCGTAAGTTTGCAGTGGTGTCGGGTGCAGAAGTGACTTATAATGCACGGCACCCGTAACGGCTCCTTTGAACAGTGAGCGGCTGGGGTAGGAGGAGGATGTCAGCAGTGGCGCGACTGTCATAGTCGTTTACCCACTGTGGTTTACCGCGATGAGATTTGACTGGCAACCTGTACCTGCACGGTCACCAGTGTAAGTGCTATTGGATTGACTTCAACAAAAATTGACGATGCCATCATGAAGGTTACGCAGTGAGCACGAACTTACCGAAAATAATGTCAGTGCTCTCGCGCCCTCTCACTGCGGTAAAACCTTCTCCACTTTACCGATGTTCTAGCCCGCACATGCAAGAGAAAGGACATCTATGTGAGCAGATTCTTATCAGGATACGCAGAACACATGATGAAATGCGCCGCACATGTGTAAAACATCGAGAAGCTGAGAGCTATCGTATTCGCCAGCGTCCCGTCCCGTACTTTCCCTAGCACGTTTGTCCCGTTCTACACGGACATGAACGCGCTAGAATGCTGGCCCATGCATAGGCTCTGAGTCAAGACTGTGCTCTGCCTAGGCTTACTACCCGCTCAAACAGACCTCCCACAGGCTCGGGGACACACTCAGGCTCCAAGAGGCTCCGGGTGAGATACGCAAAAAGGTTGTCGGAATAAGCCGCTGTCCAGAAAGCAAAAGTCAAAACCAATTGAAAAAGCTTGTACATGCAAGACGCACGGGGAAGAAGCAGGATCACCGTGAGGGGACATGAATCGTCCAAACGGTCTTCGGTCCTGAAAGCCTGAACATCTCCCATTCATTTTCACCTCTCCGTAAGGCTGTAGCCAGTAGAAAGCCAGACTACAATCGGTGCCGTCAACCTCCGGTCGAGCGTGTCAAATTTTTCCTCGGGGTTGCTGGAGATGGGTGGATCGTCGGTATCCCGAGATAGATATGTCGGTTCATTCGGTCCTGGAGAAGTTGAGAGATAACGAGAAACCGACGCGTTGAGCGTGTACACTGCCAGCGCAAGCCATGTGCGTTCGCACAGTAATTACTACCGCTGTGTAGAATCAACATCGTGCAAGTTGCGCGTGCTTTTGGATGATTTGAATGATACCGAACCTGCAAAGCATTGTTCTTTGAGCTGGTACTGCCAGTGGTGAGCTTGAGCAAGTCGCGGATTGCCGATATTACATGATGTGCTGACGCTCAGCCCTTCCCTGAGGAAGTAGCGAAGGGATCTAAGAACGTCCTGCGAGCACGATAATCAGAGATGAGTAAATTTGCATTGCTACCCGTTGGCCATAACGTACTCACCTTCACCCTTCAGACGCCGCGACACTCCGAGTCATCCTTTCTACGATGCTATCGGAGCGAGCATCAATCAAGCTCTCGCAGAATTTGTTCGAAGGATTATCAAGCCAGTACTTCCCTTTTGATTGCCAACACACCGAGCTGCGACATCAACGTACTATTTACTATTCACCTTATCTCCAGCGTCACCTGGTAGTCTCAGGGCACTCAGACGCGCAGGTAAGTTACCGTTCGCGCGGGATGATGTGTAACAACTCGCCAATGGCCAAAGTACGTGCAGGGACACAGCCTTTCCAAAACACCGTCTGCGTTGAAGATAGTCTCCAGACCTCGCGACACGGACCGTAAAATGCGAATGAACATTTTCACTACGCCTAGATCAGCCTCTTCCAAGCTAGATTCTGGTGGTAGTACATACTTACCTGGTCATCTGTTGAGATACACGTTCGTACTGGATGCCAAAGCCTTGACACGTTGAACCTTCGAAGTCTATTTCCGCCATTCAGCAGGCCATTGCTGGACAAGTGTTTGCGTACACTCACCCAAGGCAAGTCTCGTACTGAGTATTGCGTCATCGACTTGTGAAGAAAGCTACCTCTCACCTGGACCCAATCATACCATAAGCGGTTACACCTTCTCTCGAACTCTTCCACTGCGTACTCAAGGTACCTCAACAATCAGTGCTGGCTTCGGATATAATATACCGCACAAGAAAGAAGTTCATCGGATGTGGGTCATGGTCAATCTGTCTGTATCTATGAACCATCGTGCGTCGTGTCCTGTGAAGGATGCTACCATAAGTCGCACCCGCAACGTGTCTCATCAATAAATCGTCCGTCGGAAACTTCGGCCAACTTACTGTCAGTTAGATTGCGAAGGAGCATTCCTAGAAAAGAAGGCGAAGGATGGCTGACTGGTGACGGATCGCGAGAAGCTAAAATTACATTGCACTTTGTGTCAGGTTTATCAGATTACTGCCGTGTCGAGAGTCAGAAGCTACTAAACATGTAAACAAGGAGGAGACGGCGTCCCGAGACTTACCCTTCGAATGACCATCTTCCGCATACTAGCACAACACCACGCCCCCGACATGAACGTCGCTTTGCACTCGTGTTCAAACACGCGCACATCGCCACAATAGCAGCGAGCTCTTCAAGGGGCTTCTCGGACGGACAGAGGATATTCTCGGAGCCTCAGTCACAGCATCGCACGTACACGCAGCATACACGACGCATGCTTCACAGCGCACGATGATGCAACTGCCCTTGCGAAGCCTGTAGAGAATACACGCAGTAAGTAATGTGGAGATTGCGGCATATATGCAGACTTACGTGTAAGATAAGACTTAACCGTTCTTGAACCAATGCCCCTTTAGTGAGTTGCCTGTTAAGTGTCGGATTGTTGGTCAGGTGTGCCAAGGATAAGATTTAAGACACCGGATTGCCGGACTCTATAGTGTAATGGGAATGAAAGCCCCGATAACCTTCCACCGGCATACGTACTGGGTATGTGTAATCGACGCAGTGATCCACAATTGAGGTCTACAGTAAGTTATAGACTCCGGAAATGGCGTTGGGTACCTGCACGAACGTATCAGCAAATTTTGAACACCCTAGCAGTGACTCAAAGGACATCACCTCAGGTCAACCCCCAGTATCACGTACAGTCGGGATGCATCATGCAACGGGAGAGCAACGCTATCTCCTCATCCACGCACGTATACGCACACATGCACGTAGTACATAATATATACGTATACCACAAGTCACAACCCAGAACTAAGCCCAATCGGATTCCAATCTCCCTAAATACACCGGAGAGGGGTGCATTCTGTCGGTCGTCATATGCATCAATGATCGCTCGGATCGAAATGTGCGTACCTCCCTGTTTCGCCTGTGACAGCGGTGCTGTGTGGCGTTCCTAGACCTCCGAGAGCACGTTCTGGTCCTCGAGTCCTGAACGCATCTTGATGGGAGGAGTGAGGCGTGATAGGGATGTGGTAGATGCGAGGGTGGTTTATTGAGAAAGTTTGATAAGTGTGGTGATGGTGACTGGCCCGTGTGGCCCGTCGTTCCCGCCGATTTGCATTACTTATGTACTGTGGAAGTGAGATGCGATGTCAATGAGAATGCGAAGGCGGAGGACAGTGGTATAGTGCAACTCACTGTATATTTTATGGAAAAGCGGTCCTATCATCCGATTCGTTAACGTTTAAACCTCACAATGTATGTTATCACAGTTCCACGGATGACGTCCTACTGCAAGTGCATGACAATTCCGTCTCCACTCGCCTGATTCCAGACTCTAAAGTCTACTTGAAGCACCGTCCGAATCCACTTGAGTCCGCCACCGCTCGCAATAAGGAGTCCGAGCCGCATGCAGGTCAGTGTACCACGCTGATCACCAATACCCTTGCGATTCGGGATGTTTAGTAGCCGTGGGCAAGAAACAGACATGTGCTCATAGTATTGCCAATAAACCTATGTCTTTGACAAATTTTGCGGAGACATGCGCTGTAAGTATCAACGAATGAGTGAAGAACTTGAATGCGGGGCAGAAAAGGTGCGCGTGCAAATGACATACCTCGACACACGACTTGGTGCACTAGTCTCGCGCAATGCCGACGGCGACCTCTATGTGAGAACGACATACCATCTCAAAGCACAACCTGAGAGAAAAGGAGGTTAGCGACGTGAGTCGTCGTCAGAGAACGTGTCTATCAAATATACGCAAGGTTATGTACTTCATGCTCACCTTCCCTCTCAGATCCTCACCACATTGATCGGGTACAACATGCTTCTCTCCTCGGAGATGTTCAATGACGCCTTCGTCTCGTCTCGAATGTCTTCTTCCTGAAATGGCACTTTGCAGCGTTCAAGCTCCGAGAAGAGCTCGAGATAGCAGTGCAGTCGTAACTAATTGGCGTTGCGAGGTACAGAGGCCACAAAGGGAGGGAGCGTGAGATGATCAACAACATTCACAATGCCCATCCATGCGCATGCCCTGGCGATGCATGATACCGCACCGCAGGGTCGATCGACCATGTCGCGTCATTTGGGCCGGGCAACTCCCGGGCGCACCGCGGGACGGTAAGAGCATTGTGTGTTTTAGTGCTAGTGCGTAGGATAGTTGACAGTCGGGGAAACCGTGGGCTTTGCGGAGGTAAGTATTCGGAAATGCCTCTCATGGAGAAGCGAGTAGGCACTGAAGTACTGACCTCGAGGTATCGAGGTCTACACGCAAAGGCATCGAAGGAAGCAAACTATAGTAAGCAAAGCGCAAAATTTAGGAATAAACACTCGCCTGTTTGCTTTGCAAATCTTTCTTTCATCCCGAGCCCTGCAGATCGTCCAACTTCAGAGCATACCTCCAGCTCTTCTCGGAAACCCGGTCCAACTATCCTTGAACCAACTCACCCCCGTAAGGCCCAGATCCAACCCTCCGGCAACCCAACATTCAAGCGGCCCTACTTACTCACCTTGGGCGGGGCGATAGCGATGCCGCAACAACAGAAAAGGAGATGCCGAACACAATACTTGTGGCTCGTGGAGATCGGGCGAACTCGCCATCAGCACTCACTATCTCGCCAGCGCGGGTGACCGAAGAGAGGACTTTGAGAGGGAACTGAGAGCTGGAAACCGCCTCAAGGTTGAACCTAGATTGGTTTTATAACGCACTTAGGACCGCTTCGAATACATGAACTTTCTAATCTAGAGTCGAGGTTTACTCTATTGTGTGTGGAGTTCACAAGTGGGTATCAGTATGTATGTGCTTGTGTACGCTTTCGATAAGAGCACGCCAACTTACTTTGCACACATCACTCTTTGCATTTCCTTACTCCACCATCGGGTCCAAAAAGATAGTTTTGTGTACCGAAAGCATTCGACGTGATAATGATTGCAGATAGCGAGTAACGACACAGAGAGACAGAGAGTGATGAGAGTCGGGGAATAAGTATGCAGGAGAAGAGTACGAACAGAGCCATGAGTAAATCATGATCATGCGTGAGAGTGAGAGGGATATCGAAAAGTAAAAAGAGAAATTAGAAACGAACTTGGAAGTGATGTAGATGGGGATACCAGTAGCTAGCTAAGCGAGGCGAAGCAAGAAAGACGACCAGGACTGAGTTCTCCAGTCAGATATGCAGGGTGAGGTACTAGAGTGATAAGGAGGAAGGGGAAGAAGTAGAGAAGCTGATGCGAGGAGTTGCCGAGAGATGCTGAGAGTGAGAGAGAGAGGAAGCGAGGGACCACGGGAGGATAAGGGGAATATAAAATAAGAAACGTCTAGGAGATGCAGTGAGCCGGAGAGGAAGCGACATGGGAGGAGATGATGGATATGGATGAGCGGGCCTGCCAGCATGCGTGCGTAAGCCGAGAGCTTTTGTGGTGAGATTCGATGTGACGAAACGAGAAAGGCCGGTCGGTTGGCCTTGGGCGGTGATGATAACGTACGAGGGGTAGGAGGAGTGGGATAGGGTAGAGGTAATAGGGTAGTGGAGGATGGGTAGATAAGGAAAGCAAACTGCAAAGTCCCAAGGAAAACGAGAGGCTTAAACGGGAAGGATGATACGTATGAACCAGGAAAAGGAAAAGTCTATATCGGACTCGAGGCGGGACGCGGGGCGATCATGCTGTTGCTTTTTGTTTTAGCTGTCAAAAGATAGAGGGTTGAATGGTCAGAGGGACTGATGATAACTTTCGGGGTGATGATGGGAATGAGCTAATCACTTACCGGCTTGCGCATTGTGAGTGCGGGGGAGTCTGTTGAATAAGGTGATGGAGGAGTCTAGATCGAGCGAAGGCACAATGTTAGTGCCAGCGGAGGATCAAGAGTGCTCGAGCAGACACACGTTAGGTACGAATGCTGGTAGCGAGTGCGATGAGCCCGCTGATTTTGAGAGTGCTTTGCGAAGCTGTGGAGGGATGATGTGCTCGTTAGTATGACGCCCAAAAATTGACGTGTAAAATTAGATGATTTTTATGTACCTTGGCTTCGCTCTCTGCGTGTCGTTGTGCAGACATGGACGTTGGATGTATGGCAATGCCGTCCAGACTCCTTGCCTGTGGTAGTGATGAGAGGGCGCAGGAGAGACTGGGGAGCGCGACGAGGGTGTTGGGAGCAACCGAGCTCGTGGAAGACCGTGATGAGTTGGACATGGCGCAGGTGGTATATCGGCAGCTTGTGCGGATGGTGGTAAGTGCTATCGTTGGCTGATAATTCGTGGAGATCTCTGGGCACACTGGGGCAGCAGAGGATAGGATATGCACGTGAGACGCGACGCGGAGCGAGGGCGTTGGGAGGAGAGGGATTTGGCTGGGAGCGAGCGAGGGACTATATATCCTCAACGGTCTAGACACTCGTCCATCCAGATCGGAGATCCAGCGTAGCACCCAGACGCCCGCCAATCACCTCGCTGGACATCGCCGGCGCAGATATCTCGTCGAAATGTCATGGGAGTATTCGAGCGTATATAATTCGACATATCCCTCCATCAATGTCCGCGACATGAGGCATTCCCGGGGCAGCCCTCTCAACCCAGGCCACCGCCTGACCCTCCCACCACATCCTGCGTTCTCACCTCCCACCGTCGCCTGATCAATCCCCCTCAGACGCGGTTCCCTAGACCACCACTCGGCCACCACCCCCAAACGGCCCAGCCACACAACCACCCACCCACCAATATCCAGATATCCTCCCACACGCCAATTTCCGTCCTGCGTGGCTCGACGTCACTGTCGCCTGACCCTTCTCGTGTTTCCCCCGCTCAGAACGATGCGTCTCGATGCATCGAATGTATAGACGTAAACACGCCCGTTCTTCCAATCCAATTACTTCACTGCCGCTCCCAACCCCTTGAATAAGCTTATTGCCTGCGCATAACCAGCCACTCACGCCCGTGGGACCAACCAGCCCACTGCCTACCTTGGCGACCCGCCTGCCTTCCTAGGCTATGACATCCGTCCACTTACTATTACCAGCACTAGCACGCCATGATCTAAACCCGGGCTCTATCTCTAGAACTCTCGAGCTCTTCTCGCTCACTATCTGTCTGCATCGTTCCAGCCCTCCTTTCCGTTTGCGTTCCCCCTCCGAGCAGGGCACCATCGTACAACTCTCGCCACCCTCCTACGTATGCAACACATTGATTCGGACGATTTATAGCACTCGTTCCTCGGGAGGTGTTCACCCTACGACCCTCCCACATCCTCACTTGCTGATCTTCCACATCAACCAATAGCAGACTCAAAATAACCCCACGGACACCTCGTACAAGCCCGTGGTCACAGTCTAGACCCGCAACCCAAACACACTGCTGCACAATACACTTGACTACGTAGTGCGTCCAAATGACATTGCCGGACTGCGTCTGCAGGTCAGCTGGTACATCCGCGCGTTGAACAGCCTGACGTCCCTTTTCTGGGTTTGTTTTACAGCGTGTAAGCAAGACCGCCACAGGTGCAATAGTCCGAGGGGAGCTCAAACTCCGATCCCGCTCATCCATCATGTTTCTGCGCAAGTCAGCAGTCCAGGGACAAGACAGTACAGACTGTTTGCATGTCCATTTATAGCACGTTACAGGACTCGCTCAAGCGCACTCCTCTCGGGAACGTGGCCAACTCTATCAGTGAAACTCGAAGACATCATCTATGGTATCACAACCCCGCGTTGCAGTGGCAGATTCCAGAACTGCCTGGTACTGTGACTGACCCGTTTCCTGGATAATCGGCTTGTCGTTGGCATGGCCTGACCTTCTCCCAATGGTCGAGGTCGAAGAGAAGGCGTTAGCATGTCCGCGTTTACAGTACTTTATCTGTCACCAAGCCTTTTGGCTTGCAATTAATCGCCCCTGCGCAACATCTCGAACAAACTCCAGAATTCCAATCATGCTACCCGTTCCCCAAGCTTTCCCCAGTGCCAGTTTGTCTTATGTTCCGTATGCTTTCCCCGATAACACAACCTCCAACTTCTTCATTTACCGCTCCTCTCGAACTTACCAGCCCGCCCCACGAGACTCTTCGCACTGTCCAAGTAGGTATGTCGAGTTCCTGTTCGCTCGTCGAAGGTTTAGGCACCAACTCTAATGGTATGATGCTCCACATAGCTCGACAATTGCGTGCACAACTCTAATCTACGTAGACTGTGCGGGAGCGCAGGTGTGTCGTAGAACTCTGCTTCAACTATCAAGCGGGATAAGGATTTACGTACCCGGTTTATACTGTGGAGTGACCAAGAATTGAACTCTGTACTTGCCTTTAGATAAAGTAGGTACCCGGACGTCTATACGTACAGTATGGTGGTACTAAAGGTGGCAGTCCTTTAGCGTCGAATGTTAACCTTCCTCCCTGTCCAGTCGCCCCTTATGCGTCGTGTGGGCACTGCGCAGCCCGCCCAAGTGCGGTTAAAGATGGGCTTCTTTCATCTCACACCTCCGCGTCGGCGGCTTGCTTCATTCGCGACCAGTACTTTGACTTCCAATGATCCTGATAGCGATGTTCAGCGGAGGTGCTGGATCATTAGCATCCTGTGGTATGTGTTGTATCGCGCTTGGAGGAATAGCAGCGTCATCCCTGCATCACTCTATCACTCCGAGTGTGTGGACTCGGAGCGATGGAGATTGCTAGGCACTTCTGTGAGCCGCCTAGGTTCCTGAATATCCGGAAAACCAAGATGTGCGTACCACCTAGTACTGAAGAATATCTTATTTAAATGAAACATCTCGAATATGTGCTCCGTTGCATGTCTCGAACGCCGGATATTATTGATTAGTGCTTAACATGACTAGAATCCGTATAACCAGAAATCGAGTCTTCCTACTCCCGCCTCCGCCTCCGCCAAGCACGCCGCACATAGACGGCTAACCTACTCTCCGTCTCATCTACTGTATGCAGTCACCGTGTCCCCACTCTATCACAATCCTACATATGATCCGTCGCATGACGGACGCAGTACGTCACCTCTATCAGCCTCTATCCCATTCCGAAACCGTGTTCGCTTGAGTCAGTCTCCTGACAACTGACATAGCACCTAGACCACCGGATACCAAAAAACCGACTGTTCAATGAGTCGACAGTTTATCCCATCTATCTATCGCGCTCACGCTGCGCTGAACGCAGGACAATCAGCATCGATAGGCTTGCCTTCATCTTAGCCCGCACAATCCATGTGGCTGAAGACCCTTGCCTACCCCTGCGTCTTGTGCCACCCATGCCATCCATGGCACAAATACGTACACGGTGCATATGCATTGCATCCTATCCCAACATATGTACCACCCGTGTCCGTGTAGTTACTGCGCACACATGAGCGATCGGTGAAGAAAGACCCTTGTCGATTACGCATTGCCATTTTCGACACATAGGCACACACATCATTGAGGTACGCACATGTGCTTCTGTGATCCTCAGAAATTGGCCTGGGTTGCGACGTCGAGTGACTAATAAGTATCCTTACCCGCACAGCGACTCGGACTTCCGTCGATCAGTCAACGACGGTACCGGTGTCGCTTCTCTTATAACCGGGTGAGTATAAAGATTACATGTGTCCTTGCAATTCCGAATGTTTTCTGACATTCCTTAATCATTGTGTCACGAAGCATTTGTTCACTACTTACTAGTACTTACTTACTCTCAGAGCACGGTTATCTCCGGGTCGCAGTTGGTCGGAGAGCTTTCAGGTGACCCTGGAGCCTGCGCGAGGGACCTGGCAAGCTCGAATGATCGTGAGTCCCTTACCAATATCCCTAGGGTCATCAATACTCGCGAGTCCTGCGTTTCAGGACATTGAACGTTCGGGATAACATCTTCCTGTTTATCCAAGTCAATGATAGGTCTCATGACTGTTTTTACCGAGGTATGGGTTGGAGTATATGGTCTCGACTCGGACTTGGCCACACCGTGTTCTTGTCCCGAGAGTGCAAACAGTCCGCGTGTGTATTTACGTTAGTTTATAAGTCACGATGGGAGAATACCAAGAGACGTACGAACAGTGCCTATTGTGATCGTGCATACGTGGTCGATGACCTACCACACTACACGGATCATCATGGCTGCCAAGTTCTTTTTATAGAGGCTGGACCTACCAATCTGACGTCTATCGTGAAGGAAGGATGTGAGCAATGTGTGCTTGTATGTCCGCTCAAAGCCAGCTGCATCATCCAATCGTCACCTGCTGGCTGTGATTGGATGGCAAGATGATCGACCAATCACAGTCATTGCAAGGTGACCAATCACAGTTGGATATGACACAAACCAATAGTATTTGGCAATCGCATAGGAAAGACGCGCAGTGTTACATAGAATTATGCCTTGCAATGTTAGTCACAAAATTATATAGCAGGCGACATATCACATAGTAGGTCAAAGCACACATACCCCCGTCATAAGACCAGTCAGACCATCGTAAGTTCATCGGAATGCCCCGAAGGCCGCCAACCCCATCCTCTAGTGCCGTATAAGTAAGTAGTCAGCCGTCGGCCTCGGCGTACTTGTGTATAATCTTTGGGCTCGTATCACAAATTACGGTATGCTTGCAATCTAATGAGCGTCCAACCCGTCGACCTATATGAAGCGATCACACACGCGTTCGAGCGTGGAAGCTGCGATCATACCCAAGGCGGGTCGTTCTCCTGAGGTGACCTGCATCGCTGCGTTCGAATCAATCACGCGGGGACTACTTGTTATGGGTGACTTGGCTGGTGTGAGTGCCTGTGTGGCGGGAATAGTAGGAAGTTAAGGGGATGGAGAAGACAGATTAGTACCGTTAACATTCATTGATTACTGTTTAAACGGAGGTTACCGTGTAGTATACGTACGTACGTATGTTTGTAACGTAATGAGCCGTCCTAGCTTCAGTTTCGTCGTCTTCATAAACTTCTTCATGAGCTAGCTTAACTGCAAGCGAACTATGCCGCTTTGTTCGCCAGATAACAGACATTCTCCGCGGAGGTGCTGATATAGCAGTGATAAGTTATCTTCTTACCAAAACATCCCCTCAAACTCAAAGAGCACAACCGCACATAGCCGCATCCCTGCTGCGTCGAGCTGATGCACCGAAATATCGTCCTACTGAACTGCATCACGAACGCCAGCGATTATGACGGAATGCCATGTATTGATCGTACGTACGTACACGCTCAGCAACATGTCCGGTCACCAGACCCTACACATCACACCTCTCCCCTTCCCCGCACACGCGATGCTGGCATGCCGACAGTCTCGAACAGCCTCAACCCCGCATTCATTCCACGTCTCGATGTCTTGCACTTACAAATAACACACCCGAGCTGCTGAGCATCACGCGTCCTTTTTCCTGCTTTCACTTGTCTCGTTGATTGTATAATTCATCTTGTGTTCTACCATTCTTGATATATTAGGGAAAGGGTGTAGGAGAAGTGATTGGCCGACGACGTACTCGAAGGAGGGCGATTACTCATCGACAGCCTGGACGCCGGCATAGGCTGGTAGACGGGTGCATGCCTCGGCCCAATCAATAGAGCCGTTCACGAGCTCAGTCACCACTGCGATCACATCGTCGATGGGGCCGATGAGTTGACCAGTCGTGTCTCGTTCACTGTCAAAGAAAAGAAGACGGCACAGACGTTAGTGTGTGAAACGATGATAATGGGAAAAAAGCGGGGGAAAGGTGGCAGCGGAGCAAGTGAGCAAGTGTGCGGTGTCAGAAAGAGTTGGCACGGATCAAGGAGGTGAGAACGAGAGAAGAGGTGCCGGGGCGCGTGGAAGTGACATGGAAAGGGGCCACGAGTAATCTGAGAGAACAGGCACTTGAGTGACACCGGTGCCGGCGGTATGCCAAGGTGCGCCGTGCGAGTGCGGGCGGGTGATAACAGAAGACATAAACAGCGGAGCACTGAAACTCACCGAAGCGTCATGGTGCCCTTCTGTAAAGCTGTCGAGGAAAACATAAACACGTTAGCCTCAGAGCGTCTCGGAAATGAGCAATTGTGAGGGTTTAGGGGAGTTGAGATGGCTAGTCGTGGGCGTAGAAGGCGAGAGCGGACACATGATCGAATACTTACATGCGAAGTCCAGGGTGACACCGAAGGGTGTGCCCAGCTCGTCATTGCGGGCGTAGCGCTTCCCTATGGAGGCACTCGAGTCGTCTACACGAGAGAACACGCCTGCCTTGCGGAGTTTTGATGCTATGTAAAGGGTCGACAGTCAGACAATACAGTATGGCGTCAATAGAAGAAGAATTGGGGTTACTCACAGACTTCTTTCACAAGTGCGTCGAAGTGCCCTGTGCTTAGTGGAACAATGAGGACCTTGGTAGGCGCTACTACCGCAGGAAGGGACAAGACCTAGACCCGGTAAACAAAGTCAAGAACAGGGTCCCATGACGAACGGACAAGTCAGAAAAGGGGAAGCAGAAGCAGACTGATGAAAAGAGTGAACGCTGTACTTACCCCACGCTCAACGTCCTGTTCTCGACTCCAGAAGCTGTGCTCAAGCAGGCAGTACATGATACGGCCTAGACCAAAGGAAGGCTCGATGACGTTTGGTGTATACTCGCGAACTAAACAAACAAGTATAACGAACGGTGGCGATCAGTCAGATGATACACCATACGGAGTGATGAGATTAGAATAGAGGTGCGTAGAATCAGCACAAATGCCACGCACCAGATTCCTTGATCGTTTTTCTCTCGATGCTCAGGTGGTCTGGTGTCAGTTTGAACTCACGGCCATCGAGCGAAGTGATTGTAGCCGATCTGCTCAGGAACCAGAAATACAATCAATCAGTATATTCCGCAAGGCCAATTCAAAGCAAATGCACACGAGCTGTGAGAAGGTAGAGAGAACGTACCCTTGCTCAAGCTCGCCCTTGATTCTCAGCAAAGTAGGCTCGTCCAGATTGTTGATGATCTCCTGCAGAGCGTTTCCGTCTTTACCAAACGACTTCCCAAAGTTCTTCTTGTTGTATGTGACGACTTCTTTCTCGAAGACTTTCGGTTGCGCCAATTGCTGTCGGACGATTAAAGGTGTGCCGGTCTTCTTGCTGTGCACAGTCAAGTCATACGCTGCTCTGTCAGCGCAGCCAACACACTCTGTCCAGCCACCAACAGAGTTCTCAATCTCCGCGTCCCAACAGTCTGTCGCGTAGTGGGCCATCTCGTTCGCCATGTGCTGTCTGAAGCGCAGTCGCTTGGGGTTGATACCAATCTTCACCAAGAACTGATAAATACGAGCGACGAAGTAGCCGAGTGTCTGGTTCGCGATGACACCCTTTTCGACTGCCTCGCCAACGGTCAAGCGTGTGGTTTTGCTGCTACCAGCGACTTGAACATGGCGATCGAGCAATTCGAGCTCGATATCGCGGACTTCGTTGAACCGCTCGTGTGACTTGTCCTCGGGGTCGACATAATGTTCAATTTCTGCCATGGTGAACTCTCGCACACGTAGGAGACCAGCACGTGGAGAAATTTCATTCCTGAACGAGCGTCCGACTTGCGCGGAGGCGAAGGGCAAGCGGTTATTGTTGAATTCAAGCAGACGTGAAAAGTTGACGAAGTGACCCTGGGCTGTCTCCGGGCGAAGGTAGCTGGTGAAATTTCACATCTGTTAACCGCTAATTCAGTTGTATCTCATGCGGGGTAAGACTCACCCAGGATGTTGCCCTGTGGGGCCGATGCTACTAGCGAACATGAGGTTGAACTCCTGGGGTTCTGACACCTCGTTGCCAGTATCGGGATTTGTGATCTTGTGGTCGCGGCAGAGTTGGCCTAGCTCAGGACCAGAGTAGTTGTCGAGCTATAGAACGTGTCATGAAGGGCGATTGATAACGTTCTTATGAATAACATGACATACCTGAGCGAGAATTTTCTCATACTGTTCAACAGTGGCATCCTCCAACTTGACAGGCTTTGCCTTTGCCTTGTCCTTCTTCTTTTTCTGCTTGGGGTCCTCTACTATGGGCTGCGCGGCGAGACCACGGGCTTCCTTGTCCAAGGCAAGTCTCGCTTGCAAGACATTCTTGACGAGGTGATCGGCACGAAGTACATCTCCGGTAACCTTATCCTTGACCATCCAGTCCGCAAAGCGAGCGACGTGGCCAGAAGTCTCGAAGACAGTAGCAGGAGTCATGATCGTAGTATCGAGCTCCAGCATGTGCTCCTCCACGATGAAGTGTTTTCTCCATTCCGCGATGATGTTGGCATTCAGAGATGAACCAGGAGGGCCATAGTCGTACAGACCGGCAACGCCTGTGATTTCATCGCAGTTATGACGGTAAGGTCAGTCATCACGTCTCCACATAATATCGCGCGCGTACCTCCATAAATCTCGAACGCAGGTGCATAGAAGAACCTTCTACTCAGCAGACTCTCCAGACGGGCCCTGTCGAATGAGTGGGCGGTCTTGTTCACCGCAAGGTTTGCCATGGAGTTCGAATGTGCGAATCGACGATGAAGGACAGCAGGAGAAGTTACAGAGACGAGTTTAGAGATGAGATTCGGCCTGACTCGATTAGCAGCATTGTAAAACAGCATCAATGGAAATTGCAGCCGACCCGCGTGGAGGGAGAGAAAGAGTGAGCGTCCGCACGACTTGCATCGATGATCACAGCCCTTACCCGACTTATCAGCGAAGATTGCCGGTGTAGATGCGCTGCAAATTCCTCTCGACGACGGCAGAAGAGTCAGAGGTAGAGGAGGAGGTGATAGCGAGTAGTGCAAGAGTAGAGTCACAGATGCGCAACTTTTGCTCTATTATCGATCCTAATCGGCAAATGGCGCGCAGAAGAATTATTTGAGAGTAAACGTTACTCGACCGAAGCTATGTATAATGCAGATGCTCATGTTGTACAAATGCTACGACAATGCAATGATAACGAGAATGAAGACAAAATTTGTGCAGAAGGTAAAAATCCAGAAGGACAAGACAGGGTACACAAAGAGAAATGTGCAGGTGAATATTGAGACTTATGATACAGTGTGTGTGCGTTGCAAAGGGATCAAAGATGCTATCTGCCTAGTCTTGCATTCGCAATGAGCGAAGACGATGAGCTCGACGCGATCGTAGTGATCGTAGCACCCCCATTGCTTTTCGAGGTTGGGATGGCAGGAGGTTTCCGGCGCTTAACAGGAGGTGGAGGAGCGGGTCTACGTTGTCCGGGAGTAGGAGAGACAGGAGCAGACATGCTCTCTGACATTGAGGGTACATATGGAGGTGGAGTGGGTAGGCTAGCAGATAGAGGTGGTGAAGGCACTTCGTGCGCCGGAGGTGAGAACGGTGAAGACGCTGTCACCGAGATCACAGGAGGCTCCAGTACGAACGCAGTGGTATCGTCGAGCAGCATAGTAGGCGCGGTTCTCCGGTCCTTTAATGACAAGGATGACATTTCTGCACTTGCTGAACCGGTTCGTCCTCGTCTCTTCGGCGGTACGGGGTTTGCAGAGGCTGTGGCTACCTTCGGGAGACTGATAGAGCTATCGTTACTTCCCCTGCGTAATGTATCCCCCAAGAGACGGTCCTTGTTTTTATGGGATGGTTTGTTTGCGTCGTCCGCTAAATTTTCATGACTCCTGCTGGTCTTGAGGGTCTTTGCGTTCGCGGCTGTCAATAAAGATTGGCTTCGGCTCGCATGGAAAGATGAGGAATCCGATGAGGCGGAGTGCAAGCCAGGGCTGTCCACACGGTATTCCGTATCAAGTGACATAGCTCGCTGAACATTGACGCTCCTAAGCTGGACACACCACTCGCCGCTCAGACATCTATCCACAAGTCGCCTGGTCGTAGGGTCGATGTCACGTATGTCTGCATGCTTGATGAGGGACTCCAGGCAGTGAACGATCTGAGGACGCTTATACGGCCGATCCCGGAGTTGAGTTTTCGTGAGCAGAGGATGCAACACTCTAAGGTAGGTGTGTCGTAGCTGTAACAACGTTAGATAAGCCTGAAGATGAACGTGTTCTATCACTAACCGATTCATTAGATTCATCAAGGTTCAATATTTCCCGTAGAAAGACGTCAACAAGAACGCAGAGGTCATTGGTATAAAAGTATTCCGTTGTTCCTCTTGTCGTGAATATCAGGTAGAGAAGCTTCAAGACAAGGAGTTGCATGACCATATCTTCTTGTGTCCGATCTGGGTTATAGCACATGAACCTCGTTATCTGAGTAAAGATTGCACGAACGCCTACCTGCACGGTTAAGCATGAAGATCAAGTTCTCCCCAAAAGTCATGCTGGAGCGCATCCTGGCCACAAGGATTCTGAACACTCGATTCGCTTCTTCCGGCTTTTTAGAAGCCAGATGTTCCTTGCCATCTGCGCGAGGGCTACGTGGTTCTAATGAAGCCACCATAAACTGCTCGTTAAGTGCAACCTACTGGAGGTTGTTAACAGGCTTGATATGTTGTACAGACTGCAGCTGCGACGTACGATGAGCTTTGAAACAGCATAGTTGAACGTTTCATCCTCGTTGCCTCGTGTCTGCTCAACAAGATCAAACAGATACTCAATGAACAGGTCATCAAAAACACCTGGCGAGCCACTCATGAGCGTGTTTCAGCCATGGCATAAACAGTAAACGTACGGAGATCAGCCAAAGTTGGCTTCTGCACCCTACACGCTTCGTACAGGAGCCTGACCGAGAGCAATCTCAACTTCATCTCGACTGGCACTGCGATCACTTTGCTGCCTGGCGCTGACGTGAAGCCGAAGTTTGAGCCGTTAATGTAAGCGTCTTCAACATCGGAGTCGAACTCCAAGCGGATGTGGTCCATGAGGAGGGGAAATAAAGGTTGCCATCGTTTGTGTGATCGGAAAAAGGCTTCTTTACGACGGCCCCAAGATAGTAGGATATTGTATAGTATAAGTTGGGTATGTGGGTTCGTGCTCTATAATTTCCCGACGAGCCGGCCCGACGGAAGTCAGCGGACACGGACGTGGAGGATGGCGGAAGCGTGGTTGAGGTGTGAGGCGAGGTACTCACCGTGCGTGCGTCGTCCAGCAACATTTCTGACATTCGCTCCGAGTGAAACACGAACAACTCCGAGCCCATCAAGAGGTCGCACGAGTGTTCGAGCTGAAGTGGAGTTTGCAAGTATTGTTCTAAAGCACAACCTTTTCCTCAGCGAATCCTCGGACACGACAGAGTAGTGAACGCACCATGATAAGAGGCGCAGAACGAAACAAACCGTCGCATCGTTGCATCTAGTTGTTCCAGAGTGAGATCATTAGGGATGTGTAGAATATCTTCGAGTTCTGTAAACATGTCAGTGAGGCACTCCTGACTTCTCCAAGAGTGAGACACGTACCAGACCAGAATTGCTGAGCATTCTCAATAATATACACTATACCAAAACCGTCGGTATCCATTGCGCCCGTGAACGAAAGATAAAGGGCTCAAGAATTGAGATAGAAAAGGCGAAGATGGACGAGGAGGAGTAAGTGCTTTAGCGCCACGAGATAGGCATATGTCACCTCCAGAAATGGTAATCGTATTGTGGCCACCGCTTAACACGGGCCAAGACACTTGTCTCAAGACTTCTGTCTTGTGCGATTCACAGCCTGTTTATTATTATCGAGGAACAGCCACAGCTCCATGCAAAGGAAAATGAACGGCAATTAGCACGCGCACGGAGAAGAATGATGTATTGGAGGATTTCGGCGTCATTTGGGGATCTTCCGCACTAAAGTGGTGATTCCACCACTCAACCACGTTTAGCAAGTATCCAGGTTTGTGCAGTCTTTACTTAACAGTACAAATGTCCACGACAGCTGATAAGCAGATAGTATAGCCTATGCTCTCCCCCTTAGACCTCATCCTTTGGGACGAGACAAAGTTCACTGCGGGGCAGTTAGTAGCCTTACTACAGCCTGAGACTCGTAGTACGTACCACGCCCAAGCAACACTTGCCACTGGCAGTTGGTAGCGGCCTCGGGAGGAGGTTTGCGACTATCTAGTTAAATGTACTGTGACTAATGATGCCTACTACCCACCGGTACTATCGCACCGTTTGAAACGAACATTAAACTGATCCGAGGCGTACACCTCGAACGTGAGGTGTGGCGGAATCATGATATGCATTCAGATCAGCGGCGTAATCGTCAAACCGAGTTGTGGTGCTCTTCATTCCATGACGTGTAAGTAAGCCTGATTTGCTTCCGCGGACTGGAAATCTCGGGCTGTGAAACAAGTCGACGTCGTTGCTCTGAGTCCACTGGCACACTGGACATAGCGTGCCAGAGGTAACACTGTGACTGCCTTGTTCTGACTTGTTGTTGCTTTGGATCACAAACACAATAATGCCACTCATAGAATTTGAAACTCGTAAGAAATCAGTATCTTCAGGATGCACGACGTATTGAGGCACATCAGCTTAATTAAAAAAGAAACAACGCATGCATGGTATCACAAAAAGTCGCATACTTAATAATATTTGTGTCACATACAATCGTACATGCGTAGTTATCAGCGTCCCGCCGTCTTATCATAGTACAAGAGAATGCGGAGCATGCACGCATGATGCCAAATTTAAACGTTGCTGACACCTGTCGAAATCCCTGGCAGATTGGAGACAGACACCTGGTCAGGTGGTGAGTATGATCGCTGTGCACATACGGCAAGCCTCTGCAAGTGGATAGGCTCTATGATATTACATATTGCTGCCAAAGATAGTGCCTTGGTCCCGTTACATCAACTTCAGGGTGGCAAACCGCTATATTGTTGCGCTGCTCTGCTAGTTTTGTTGCTTTGACTTAACCATCATGCTTGGTCTAGCAATGGGCATTGGAGGTGGGGGTACTGAAAGGAATGTGATAGTACATCGCAGCTCATTCACTGACTTCTTCCCGGCTGTAGATATCGCCTAAGGCTGGCTGCATGTTCGACGAGGATACCGATGCTTGGAGCTCAGGCTGAAGGGTGAATTATTTGCTGCCGATCACCGGTCATCGTCAACCGAGGTAGCGATAACAGTGCACCGGTTCGCCTCAGAGGCCATACATGACACGCCTATTCTCCTCCACACGCGTGGTCAGAATATGTTGCAGTAGAATGCCAGATGGCCTCTGAGTGCCACTGATGGGCTGTTACGCGGCTGCGATGCCTATCATAATGCCGCCCATCAGTACTGGCCTCGAATACATATAAAAGACGTTACATTTCGTGTCAATGGGTAGGACACTGCAGAACTTCCTTCCCTCCATCCACTTCCGCAAGTAAGTCAGTATTTTCATGCACCGTGTTGGTTTCTTAATGACCGAGTTCGCAGGACAGCCTTTATCCAGCCATCCTTCAGTTAATATGAAGTTCACCGTGTCTTATTTGCTCACCGTCTTCGCTATTGCGACCTCTGCCAACGCGATCTGCTGCATCTACGGATCGCCCGGTGCCTGCCGAAGAGGCTTGGAGAAGAGCAACCTGGCTCTGTTGCGCGAGGAAGACATCCTAGCCCGTGGCGAGCTCGAGTTCGAGAAGAGGGCTTGCTGCTGCGCAGCCGGAAACGCGCAACAATGCCAGACACATTGTGTAAGTTTATGATATGGATTGTAACAAGGCGTAGTATATACTAACCACCTCTCAACCGATCAGGACTAGCGGGCTTCAGAACACATCCATACCATACGGTTAGGATGCATTTTGCGTCGTACGTGGCCGGGATCGGCTGCTTCTTCGATTGCGGTAGTTAATGGCGAACAATACTCCAATTTAATCACGTTTTGTGTGGTTCGATATGTTGATGGTCGGTCAATGGAACGTCGTCCTTGCAGACTGACTCCGCGTGTCAATTTCAAGATTAAAGATATATAGACACTCACCCTAAGTTAGCCTGTACCTGCCACCAACCAGCGGAAGACAGGCAAAGTCGTATTGAATCTCTTTGTTACGGATGAGTTATCACCGCCTTTCCGAGCCTCAGCGACTAGAGTTCAAGTGTTTGGAACTTGAATGCAGGTTCTGTGCATGTGCACACCCTGGCAGTCCCTCGCATCTATACTACAAAAATGCTCGGGGGGAGTCGAGCAACTTCATTGGTGGAGACATGGAAGGCTTCCGATTCGCTCTG
>JAXQGN010000016.1:0-94387 GCA_037039805.1 Irpex sp. M6601 | reverse complement strand
CTGCTGCTATAGGTGACAACACCTTGCGCTCAGTTACCGGTAACTGAGCGCAAGGTGTTGTCACCTATAGCAGCAGTGGATGGACTAGAGAGGGAGAAGATCAGCTGGAATATCAATAGAGGCTTGAATATGAAGAACATACGAGAATCCGCTGGTCTTCTTCACGCCCGCCAGGACTGTTGACACTAGAACTGCATCTACAGCATAGTGAAAGAGGCGTCCCAGAGCCATTGTCCAAGCAGTGTCTCGACGAGTAGGTGGTAAACGGTAGATGTGTGTAGATTATGTTCCCAAAATTATTTCCCAGAGGTTTAAATGTGCTAGCAGGCCGGTAAGCGTACGTGGTCTGCGACTGAGAGGACGAAGCTGGTCGGCGTCGGCAGCTGCACTTCATGGATTCGGTCGATATTTTCCCACGGGTGATTATGTTTACCACGAGTTCCTTCGAGAGAGCTTTACATCCTGCTACCACATGTTTTGGCCTTTCACTACATCGTATCTCTCTACGGCATGTCAGTTTCCTAGCGCACTGCAGATCCTACGATATACTTAAAGTTTCCAGCTTCTGGCCATACACCTGGCAATAACGAGGCCGATAAACAACGGGGCTGGTGTCCTCGATGCTGGCATCTCCGTTTGGCAATCACCGCCTTTTACCAAATCGTTTGCTCTGGGGCAGGTTCGGGAAGGCTTCTATTGAGCTTGACTTGAATACTGGCAGCCACATTACTCTATCGTCTTATCAGGCTGCCCACGGTTGGACACACTTTCAAATTGCCTTCAAACGTTGGGCGTATGCCAGACTACGCCGCCCTGGCCGGAACCTCTTAATCTCCTTCGACGAATCTATATAACGGTGGTCTGTCGATCTGCGTACCTGAAGGGTTGTTCTCCCTTGTAGATTCCTGTACAGCCACTATGGACTATTCTCACGAAGTCCCCCACTCCCAGCTGCTCGTTGTGAGGGGCAAGGAGCCATTCAACGCTGAACCAAAGGCCTCAGCACTTGTCGAGTTCTCCGTCACGCCGGATGATCTAGTGTACTGCAGGAATCATGGGCCGGTTGAGGACCTCGATCGTGAAACCTACATCTTGACTATTAAAGGCAGTCGAGGCGACAGAAGATATACAATGCATGACCTGGAGACCAGATTCCAAAAGCATGAAGTCGTCGCTGCATTACAGGTCCGTGATGTCTTATACTGTCGAGTGGCCCTCCTCCTTGATAGGTGTTATACTCTAGTGCGCAGGAAACAGACGGAAAGAGATGGCTCAGGTCAAGAAGGTGAACGGAATCCTATGGGATGACGGTGTGGTGTGCAACGCCAAATGGGGAGGCGTACGATTGCGCGATATTCTTCTCGACGCAAATCTGGAGTTCGAGAACATGGAGCATGTACAATTTGCGTCTAATGTGACCCCTTGTGAGGACGACTCCTACTATGGTGCCTCGATTCCATTGCAAAAAGCCATGGATGAGGCAGGCGATGTCCTCGTGGCTTGGGAGGTAAGAACATGTGCTTGACCTCCTCCACATGCTCTACATGCTCAATTTGCACGAAGATGAACGACGAATACATGTCTCCCGACCGTGGTGCTCCATTGCGGCTTGTTGTCCCTGGATACTGCGGTGCACGCTGGGTCAAGTGGCTAGACACGATGAGGCTGTCTCCCGAAGAGTCGCTTAACTACTATCAAGCCAGGGACTACAAAATTTTGCCGCCTGAGGTATGTGTCGCCTACTAGAAATGAGGTTGTATACACTTAGCGTAAATTTCAGATTGAAACGAAGGCCGCGGCTGCCCTAGTATGGTCGAAGTATCCATCTATCACATCTCTCAACTTGAATTCGATCGTAGCTTCGACATCCCTGAGGAAGAATAAGAATAACTCACACTCTCTTCTGGTAAAGGGATACGCCACCCACTACATGGCCTCCATCGTGACGAAAGTCGAGGTTACCACCGATGGTGGCGAACACTGGCAACCGGCCAGAATCACCTATCAAGAGGGAAAATGGAGCTGGACATTGTGGGAGGCATGCTTGGATGGCGTTGCTGAACACGGCACTGTGCATTGCCGTGCGTGGGATTGCAATTCGAACGTCCAGCCTCAGGAGTGCAAGTGGAACCTCAGAGGAGTTGCGTACAATCCGTGGGGCGTTGGAAAATGGTGAACAGGTCGTGGCATGTGGTGGAAGCAGTGTCATTTCTGGTACACATTCTTTGGGTGGATCGTATATTGATGTATTCCGAGAAACAGGGCTTGTTTTTCGTCAACGAGGTATTGTCATGGTACGCTGCTTGCTGGATGTGAACGACGTTCTGGGTATGGATATGCAGACCACGAGCGCGACAGCTTTAATCACGTCTGTCAATCTTCATCTTACCTGGACAAGTCGTTTGTGCAAGGTTAGCAAACGGTCGAGGTACGTCTCGTGCTCTGACCATCGTAACATATGCACTGACATATAAATATTGGTCTTGTTCCAGGTTAAGCTTACGGATCATATGCATGGGTGGTGCGATGCAAGGAGCTTGACCGAAGTAACCTGGCTACAGCCGAAGCGCTGAGAACTGAAAAAGCAATTCATCCCGAGCTCCCCCACCAAACAAGCCAGTTCGGGGCGCTCAGATGACTTAACCAGGGTTTCTCGTACATATGGTCGAATAAGTAGTCCTCATAACAAACAGTGGCTATAGTTGCTAGTAAGTGGGTTACATTTGACCGTAGCAACGAAGCTGTATCGGCGCTAACCCTGGACTCCTCGGACGCTTGAAAGCTCACTAGAGAGGGCCACGGTCGCTCGAGCTCTAGGAACACCTCTACGAACATATAGGCATTATTGTTCGAGATGCGATGGGCACTGCGACCATCTTTTTGCATCTACTCTCTGATTGATACGACATAACGAGCTCAATACCTTATCGCAATGGAGTGCACATGGTGCTGCTTCTTTTGCTGACCCAGAATTCTCCGTCGTTGACCCCGGTACGCTAACATTAACCTAACTTGAACTTCACGCACGAGACTCTCACAAACTGTGGTTCTGTGATACATACCGTGATCTCGCCCACATGGCGGGCTGAGGTCGCTCGTCCTTGTCTACATGGTGACGCTTTCTATCTAGGTCACGTCCTCGTGGGGCAACACGCTCGACGGAAGCGCAACTGCAGAAGTTTCCTCTTCCGGTGACGTTGACCATGCTCTTCAAAATCATGGGACGGATGTGAATATGAGTGATGTGACCTCTGCTTTCGTCTGACTTTGCTTGTGACCATCCAATAGGCGACTACCATTTGCTGCAGCACTGACATCAGGTCCGGAGGCTTTATATTCCCATACTATGCGCACAATACCAATGGAAGAAAATCGGCCTCTTTGGACAGTCGCCCAGCGTCTCGTTGGGCTCTACGGTGGCTCGTGAGCAGGATCGAAGCTCGATCTTCGCTGTGGACGTGATAGCACAAGTACGCTTCAGGCGAACCGTGCATCTAACTATAATGGCGAGTCAAATCCAGACGTCTCCGAGCTGATACTGATCAGTGTTCATTGTGCAGCGAAGACGCTTATGTTATACACGCATGGCCAGGGGCACGATATCTGTTCTCGAAGCCGTCTCGACATGCGATAGCACAAGGCAGGATGAGGAAGATGCTCTACTCGGTCTCGCACCTGACCCTGCTGCGCTATTTTTCTAGGATATAAACCCCGGAGACAATGTCGAGAGGGACCTCAGTGCGAGAAAGCAATCTCACCACTGCATAGTCCTCGATATGCTGTCTTCTCCCTTCTCCGCGATGCTTGCCTTCGTCAGCGTACTGGCATCCACTCTGATCCTTCCGGTAACGGCCTTCGACACTACGAGAAATGACAACGTATGCTCGTCTGCTTGCTGAACCAACAATTTACTGATCTTCGTCCATAATCAGGTCGTCGCGTATGTGGTGTTTTGCTATCTACGTCGCTTGGATGCTAACTATGATGTAGCTACTGGGGTCAAAATTCGTATGGTGCCACGAACAGCAACCAGGCCAACTGGCAGAAGTCTATTGACTTTTACTGCCAGGTGAGCCATAATGTTATCCACGTATCACTATGACTGCCATATACTAATCGTGTCTCGTAGGACAACTCCGTTGATGTGTTGCCTATTGCGTTCTTGAATGGTAAGATCTCTCGGAACCGAATAATGAAGACCTACTCAATAATTCTTCGTGGAATGAACAGTATTCTTCGGTGCCGGAGGGCTTCCTTCAATCGACCTCGCCAATGTAATCCTCTTAACTTCCGCTTCTCCATTAACACGATAATCTAACACATTAACCATATCTCACAGACCTGCAACGTCAATGACGACCCGGTCTTCGCGGGTTCACAACTTCCGCAGTGCACTTTCCTGGCCTCAGCCATCCAGACCTGTCAGTCAAAGGGAAAGATCGTAACTATAAGTCTTGGTGGCGCGACCGGAGCCGCAGGGTTCACCTCGGATTCTCAGGCTACTGCCTTTGCCGATCAAATCTGGAACCTCTTCCTGGGAGGCTCGAGTTCGACTCGTCCCTTCGGAAGCGCGGTCCTGGATGGGTGCGTATTGCCAAATATCACTCTTGCTGCAGTCACTTACTCGGTATTCACTACGTAGCGTTGACCTGGATATTGAGGGCGGTTCTACTGCTCACTTTGTCGCCTTTGTCAATCAGCTAAGGAGCCACTTCAACGGTGCCAGCAAGAAGTGCGTGGGGACTCTTCTGTGATACGGACGCAGCTGACGGGGATGTTAATCTTCAGGTATTATATCACTGGTGCTCCGCAATGCCCCTTCCCAGATGCCTATCTCGGAGAGTATGTATTCTTCAATCACGCATATGAATCTCGGCTAACCATTCTCTCAGCTTGATCAACTCTGTTGGGTTCGATGCCGTCTATGTTCAATTCTGTAAGTAGTCAACATGCTGAACGCAAGAAACGCAACTAACCCCAGGCCCACAGATAACAACTACTGCAGTGTCAGCGGCACTCAGCCCAACTTCGATACCTGGGATAACTGGGCCAAGACACAATCGCCCAACAAAAACGTGAAGGTCTACCTTGGTGTTCCAGCATCTTCATCTGCCGCTGGAAGCGGCTACGTGCCAATCAGCTCGCTGGCCCCGATCATCCAGTCGTACAAGGCACAGTACTCTTCGTTCGGAGGTGTCATGTTCTGGGATGCTAGTCAGGCTTACGGTATGTGCCCTCATACATAAACCACGCATTCTCTTCTAAGATATGTTCTGCCCAATGCAGCGAACAACCGGTTCGACGCAGCGGTCAAGGCAGCCTTGCAAGGCGGTTCAAGCGCACCTACTCCACCTCCTACGACGAGCCACACCACTACCACTACGTCGAAGACCACAACTAGTACTCCTCCAACTACGAGCAGCCCTCCTTCGTCGGGTGGTAGCTGCGCCGGAGTCAACGCATGGGTCAGCAACGTCGCGGTGAGTAACACTTTGTCAACACTAGTTTTTAGACGGATTTTACTCATGTCATATACGCACAACAGTACAACGGAGGCGACAAAGTCGTATACAGCGGCCATCTCTGGACTGCGAAGTGGTGGAGCTACGGCGATGCCCCGGGAGGTTAGTCACCAGAGCACCATCGCAGCGGAGACAGCGCTGACTTATATATTCAATATCTAGGAGCTGCAGGAGACTGGCAGGACGACGGCGCGTGCACGTCTACCAAACTCGCAGCTGGCCAGTTCATCAAGAGCCATTATGAGGAGAAGGAGGTGCCAAAGGCTGTCCCTGTTGAGACTCCTAGCGCAAAGCATTCGAGGTTCTTCAGGTGATAGAAGTCTCTGTTTTTTGTGCGACTTGAGAGTTTCACTGAATTGCGAAGGGTCCTTTCTAGCTAGATGTTATTTATATTCTGTTTTGTACGTTTCGCGTTGCTGTCGTTATCTCCATACTATGCATACCACTGTAGAAGTTGAAGAACAACTGAATTAAGGCTAGGGATTGTAAACATTTTCCAGGCAAAAGAGAGTTATAAACACACTTTGTGATAGGTAACGCCTCACAGTTAGGGTTCGCTCACTGCAGCTAGTAGACTTGCCAGTGTATGCAACCCTGTGAACCCAAACATACCGATATGTCTCCCGAACTGCCTAGATTGAAAGAGAACCAGCGACTTGGTAGGAACCTCGAGCATGATCAAGATGTGTACGATATATACAGAAACAATTATCCTACAGCATGTCGTTCGGGTCAGTCACCCCTGCCTATATGGAATGCAAACTTACCACCAGTATGACCAGCGGTCATAGCACAGCCTCTTCGAACTTCGACCCCAGCACCTCGTAGCCTCGCGGGGCTTTCCTCTCCTGCCTCTGCTCCTGCTTCGTCCTCACTGCCGACGCCGGGACGTTCTCCACCTCTACCAGCTCCTTCACCGCCAGGATCTTTCCAGCATTGATAGGAGAATGTTCATGGTAGACAGTCTGCATTCGTCTGTGTATGCCAAGCGATACAAGGGTGCCTTTGATATATTTGGGTAGGGCAATGGCAGAGCGGCGGAGGGTGATGCGGTAGTGTGTCAGAGGTTCGTTGGTTGCAGGAGCAGAATTTGTCGACAAAGCCCGAGTTTGTGGGCCATGCTGCCAGCGAGCTATATTTCTGCTGAGCTGTGAGCTGAGACGTGATGAAGCCATGGTCGTTGCAGGTTGAGCTGTCGGACACTCAGACTTTGTGGCGAAATTACGTGCCCACAAATAAGGGACGGTTGTATATATTTGTAGAAGCAACCTCACATGTCCCTGGTAGTATATCGGTTAGTACACGCGCCTGTCACGCGCGAAAGCGGGGTTCGACTCCCCGCCAGGGAGTATTTTTTCCTGTGCCATGTCACGAAAGTGCCTGCCCTAAATTGCGGTTGCTGGACGCGTTCGGCCGCGGTCACGGTCACGGTGGTTTCTGTGCTTGGCCCACGTCTACTGGATACTTACTCAAAGAAGCAATAGTTCCATCGCAAACGCTTCCTACATATCATCCAAAGGATTCCAAGGGCTTCTACAACGATCATTTTGTGAGGGATGGCTTTCAGACGCGGGAACAAATCTAACAAGGCGAGCACGGTTATCGCAATATACCACCTCACCGCTCATATTCCCCACAGGTTCCCAATGTTAAACTGCGACCAGCATTACCCAACCAATCCCGCAAATCAAAGACCTCCCTCTCCTACGAAACGCTGCAACACCATGACTCCGGGTTCGATTCCGAGCAGGAGAACAGCTTTGTGGATATGCGAATACCACGACCGTTCCGTGGTGTAGTTCTCAGCGCGACCGGCATAAGCGACAAGGCAAGCTTCACTCCTAGATGCTCTAGTTGCTGTCGAGTAACCGTGTGAAGTAGATGTCGTTGTTCAAACGAGCAATCGAACTCGGCGCGCAACCTCTTAACGATTTAACCGACATCGTTACGCATTTGCTAGCAATAGAGCCTGGCAGTGAGAAATACAAGGTGAGCTACTCTTGTTACTCTCGATTGTCTGTTTCCACTTAACATCCCCAGTGCGCCTTGGAAAACAACATTCCCATCATGCATCCGTCTTGGGTAGAGGACTGTTATGACGTCTGGCTCAGAGGTGACGATGTCAATCTTGCAGAGGTGCGTACTATCTGAAAGTGGTGTACGAATGCTATTGAAGTATGGTCTTTTAATGTAGAGTATCAAACAACACCGGCTACCGATATTCGAGAATGTGACCCTCTGCCTGTCAGGAGTAGTCGACGAGGATACAAGGGAGGAAATCATTCGAAGAGTTGAAGAAGAGGGCGGTTCTTGTGTGGAGAACATCGAAAGACCAGTCAAGGTTACGCATCTCCTATGCACGAGTGGTCCCGATAACATGTCAGAACGGATGCGCTATGCGGTAAAGTTCAACAAGCGTCGAGAAGCAGACATCAAGATTGTTTGGATAGAATGGTTCTGGGCTTGCTTGAAAGCCGGTGGTGCGTACCATCTCACTGCTGGGTGTATACAAATGACAGAATAATCACTAGGTAGATGTGACGAAGAAGCATATGCTATCTCTAAGCCACGCCCAGCCCGTGCATCTACTCCTCTAGGTATGTGTTAATCAAACGTAATATACCACCATCTAATCGGGTTACAGCTGCATCCCCTCCACCTTGTTCCTCTTCCCCAGATGCTCGCCCAAATCACCCTCTGCGAGTCCAGAACAGCTCATCAGCACTCGGCGACTCCGAGAACAAAGACGAAGAAGAGGCTGCAGTGCCTATCAAACTCGCACCCGCTGTAACCAACGAGATATGGGGGCTGCTACTGAAGAACAGGGGCTTTGAGGCGAAATCGGGCAAGTTGCTACGTAGTCCCACCAAGTCGCGAGACTCCTCGCGCACGGTAGGCAATCTCGAAGATACGCCGACGAAGCCGAGACCTAAGCGGAATAATCTCGAGAGGACGAAGTCTGGGGATGAGTCCGAGCAGCAGCGCAGCATACTGAAGTCTCTTCGCCGTACACAACCTGCTGTTGCGCGTACAAGCTCGTCAAGTCGTCTGCCGATTATTGCTGAGGCAAGTAGGCCACAACCTGCTGGTATCGTGGCACCCTCGCTTGAGAACGTGCCACAGCCAGGAGGCGTTGCTGGCCCGTCGAGCAAACCATATGCTGGCTCAGAGCAGTCTGCTCGTCAGTCGGGATTCTTCACAGGGCTCTCCTTCCGTCTTTTGGGCGAAGCGAGGAGTCCTCACGTCAAGAGTACGCTGGAAGAAGCTGGCGGTCGTGTCGTCAGTGAATCCTCCGACGACCCTGTCGACTTCATTGTCGTGCGCCTGGTTAGGTAAGCTCCTTATCAATTTTCGTGCGACATACTGAAATCCTAAGCATGGCACTAGCGGGAGCAAGTTGTATAGAGATGAGGCGGATGAGAGTACCCGGAGTCGGTATCGCACAGAGTGTTGGCTCGAACGATGTATCTCGGAAGGCCGCGTCTGTTCAGCTGACGAGCATATCTCGTTTGTGCCGCTGGCTATATCAGATCACATTCCTGGTACGTCACTCACCTTCAATCTGCAGTATACCTATAACAATTTACTGACGATGTTTGTTGGTCAGGCGCCAATGACTTCACAGTTAGCATATCTGGTCTGGAAGAAGCGGAGGCGTGCTGGGTCCGTCGGCTGCTTCGTGCTCTCGGTGGGTCTATCCACATATACGACAGTACTGATGGTAAATTTGACGTTAATATTGTTGGTTTGAAGGTATCAATTTTGCGCCGTCCTTCTCGCGAAGAACGACACATTTGCTTTGCCCGTCTCGTACCGGTGCGAAGCATGATAAGGCGCAAGAGTGGGGTATACCTGTGGTTGGGATGGAGTGGTTGGTACAGTTGATCGAAGGTGCTCAGGTCCCGCGATTGGCGTCGGCTTCCGAGCCTCAAACGGAGCAGAAGATGGACACTAAGGGGAAGGGCAGGTCGAAGACGCCAGAGCGACAAATCACCCCAAGTGGTAAGTCGTGTACTGGAGGTTTATATCGAAGGATGCTGACGATCAGTAGACTCAAATGACCCGGGCGCCGTTGCCCAGCCCGTCGACGATACGTACGGCGAATCCTTCGGTGAACCTATTGGTTTACTACCTGAACCTCAGGCGACAGAAGGCACCGAGTCTGCGACCATGCAATCAACAGAAGACGCGCCCCCGTCTCTATCGCTAGCTGAACTGAGAGAGGACATGCTGAACACGCACATACCGTCGTCAGAGACTCCCTCCCCGATTAAACGGCCGTCGGCGTCGCCTTCACCTGCTAAGATATCGAGAGAGGCTACTCGGGTGCTTCAGGAGAGCATCACTACTTTACTGGGGAAACGGATGTCGTCGTCTGAGGATGCTATTAGTGGGCAGGCTCCTCGTCCCAAACGGGTACGACCGCCGTCTCGGACCAAGGTCAGTCAAGGTCACTCCGTGTGAGATCGATATTGTCAATGGCTGAATGTTGTTGTGTTGTCTTCAGGCTGCGCCTCGTGACGACGTCCTTCCAGCACCCATCATAACCTCCCGCGAACCCTACCAGCCCTTCGGCCTCGACGCAGACGAAGGAGACATCAGCATGCTCGCCGCAGTGCGCGCCCAGGAAGACGACACTGACAGCATCCGAGTGACGTACGAAGACCCTGTGCAGAGCAGCGAGAGGATGCGGCTGATGAAGCTGTTGGAGACGCAGAAGCCGCCGGATGTGTGGGAGCTGGAGGAGTCTGCGAATGCTGAGGGTTCGAGTAGGAGAGGTGCGGCACCGGTGGAGAGGGAGAGGGTGCCTGTGACGAGGAGGAGGCAGCCGAGACGGTCGGCGAGGACGGGAGGGGTGTGAAGTTGGGATATAAATTATCAACCTTTTTATCGTATACTTTTTTGTTTATATGGCGATTTACGAATTCACGAATAGCATGATGGATCCGTTTGGTATGTTTGTATGTACTTGAGCTTGATTATCGCAGACTAGCAGGTGCCCGTGTCACTAGTATACGAGTGCAGACGCTGGTTTATGAGCTTACGGTGCGTCCGACTTCAAGTTTCCGTGGCATGGTGAAGACCCTCGTGTACATGAAGTAGGTGAAACGCGTGTACATCCGAGTAGCACACACCGTACGTCGAGAGGCGAATCAGAGAAGATACTGGGCCACACTCGATATATTTGGTGTACAACAGAACCTATACAAAATAACTCCGAGTGAAGACGTACCGGAACCCCCATCTACGAAGGTCTACGCCTATTGCAAGTTCCGAATCAAACTGCCATTGTATTGCTTGCACCCATCGTCTTCGCATCCGGCCGCAGTAAACGCGTATTCTGATTCTTCTTCCTCAACCAACATACCCCTATACTTCTGCATCTCGTACTTCACGCAGTCCTGCAACCGTCTGTGCCGTGCGGGGTCTTTAAGTTTGGGAGGCTGCGTGATCGATATCCCTACTGACTCGAGACACGGGAATGCATCGCAGACTTTTCGCATCTTATTCCACGACAACGAGTGAACGTCGTGCCATTCCACCTCTGAGTCTGTGTAATCAATGTAGAAGAACTTCAAATGGAGCTGACGAAGATGAGAGACTGGGACTAGGGACACGGAGTCTGCTACCATGCTCCAGCATAGTCCCAAGGCTTCCGCTGAGGTGACACTGAGACTGTCCGGGTCGAAGTAAGAGAGCAGGAGATGTAGGCGGAATTCTCTGAGCGAGGAGCACGTTGTGAGACCCGCTCGCAACATAAGTGGGAGAAAGCCGTCGCCTACGAGGGTGATCAGCCATAATTTGTTGAGAGATTCAGATACGTAACATACAAGGATCTGACTTGTCAAGGCGAGCAGTATCAAGGTGGATTGAAAGTCGCTCTAGGGCTGTCCCGACAGTGCGAAGCACTTCGATGATTCCAACGAGACCAAAAGTGGACGTGGCGTCGATAACCAACTCCCGCAGGCATCTTAGAGCCCCTATGTCGCGAAGAAAAAGAGCAGTCGGAATGACCAGGGGAAAGCCGCGAAGTAATATGGACTGAATGGTCGGAGCCGCGGGCTGACGTGCTGCAGCAACAGCAGCTGAGTCGCGGTCGAACTGGATGGCAACACTAGGGTTGTATCTTAGGTCTATTATCCTAACCTCCTTGATGTCCGAGAAAATTGATAGAAGGCTACAAAGCTCGCTACGAGTTGACTCGATTGGTCCCATGCCGAATGAAGTGCATTCCAGCAAGTCGAGGCGGTGGTGTCCAGGGCGAGGCTCTTGTTGAAGAGCAAGGATATGTGTACGTGGGCTCAAATGTAGCGTCCGAAGCTGGACAAGGCTATCTAGAAGACGTTCCAGCTCTTCGGCATGAATATCAACATACGACACTGTTCGGAGACGTCGAACGTGTACTGCCAACCAGGGAGTAATTTCAAAGAAGTGGCACGCCTGCGATAGGTTGTTTCCGATCTGTATGTCACGAAGCAAGTACGCTTGCGACACACTCCGCCATCGGGGGGATGCCAAGGAACAAGCATTCCACGTTGCTTTGGCATCTGATGAGTATGGGTTGTCGACGGCGTCGAGGATCAACCGCATAATTTCTGTAGAGGGCTCGAATCGGGGGGAGAGACTGAGAGCAGTCGATTCATGATTGTCTGCGCCTACTAGTATCGAAGGCTCAGTAGTGTTCCAGGTGCGACCGCAAGGAACCTGCGGCTATGTGAGCCACCGGCGTAGCACAAAGAGGTTTCGAGGGCTCACAACGCTATTCGACATTCTGTAGATCTATCACAGCCTGAAGTTGTAAGGCAAAGTCACGGTAAGAGAACATTCCACTGAGCTTCAGCGCCAAATACGCTCATTCAATTTTATGGGCGCTTCGTAACTCAGCAATCAAGTTCTTGCAGCCAGAGTCGCGAATCTCTTACTCTCGCTCAGGTTGCACAACCAGTAGTGCTTGAATATCGTAGTTTGGGACCAGAAATGGAAATAGCAGTGAGCAAACATACTACTCTTTCTGTACAAAAACTGATCGCATGCTAGGAAGGGTTCAAACTCCCTCAACCGTTCCATGCAGGGACTCTGGTCTGCACATCGTCGGGCTAAAATCAACATCAACGGGAGTGCTCCTCCATCCGCACCCACAACGCCCATACCAACACCGACTCAAGAGCCTGTGACCCCACAGCCGGTTGAAGAACCAGAGAGCGTTGAACCGCCCGCCCCTCAGGCTGTACCACCCACGCCCGAGTTTGAAGAAGGGTCTTCTGCGCCAGCAACCACTGCACCGATCAGTACAACCGGAAAGCGAAAAACACGGACAACACGCACCAACGAAGATGGTAGCAAGCGCATCAAACTTGCAAATCCGCCACCAAAGGACTTCACCCCTCCTGCCGTTCGCCTCTCGGATATAGGCGGTGCAGACTCCTCGATTGATACGATGCGAGAGCTGGTGATCATGCCTCTCCAGCATCCTGAGGTCTACCTACATATTGGCGTTCAGCCTGCGAGAGGAATCCTTCTTCACGGACCTCCTGGCTGTGGCAAGACGCTCCTTGCTCATGCAATCGCTGGGGTACATTACGAAACCATGTATCTGTGTATGTATCAAGCTAATATCGCGCTTAGGAAGCGGGCGTGCCTTTTATCAAAGTATCTGCACCCTCCATAGTGTCAGGAATGTCCGGAGAGTCAGAGAAGACGTTACGAGAAACATTCGAGGATGCGAAGGTATGTCTTATTTACCCCCTTCTGCTAAATCTTTGCTCACAGATCATTCTAGCGTTCAGCGCCATGTATACTATTCATCGATGAAATTGACGCAATTACGCCTAAGCGAGAAAGCGCACAGAGGGAGATGGAGCGACGCATCGTAGCGCAGTTCCTTACATGCATGGATGGTACGTGCTGCTATCATTATTCTCAAGCCATCATTATGACGTCGCGCTTCTAGATTTGTCCCTAGAACAGACTGATTACAAGCCGGTTATTGTAATCGGCGCCACAAACCGCCCAGATTCATTGGATGCTGCGTTACGGAGAGCAGGAAGGTTCGACCGTGAGATTAGCATGGGGGTACCTGATGACCATGCACGAGCACAGTGAGTCGAATAAGTCATACTTGGTATAGACTGCTCACATTTAATTTGCGCTTTTCTCTTATAGAATATTACGAAAGTTATGCTCGAAGCTGAAGTTGGAAGGTGACTTCAACTTTGAGTCACTCGCAAAGTCTACACCTGGCTATGTAGGAGCAGACTTGGCCGCTCTCACCAGCACTGCCGGTATTATTGCTGTCAAACGTATTTTCCAGGAGCTCTCGTCTAAGGATGAAGTCGCGCTCGTCGAGCCTGATGCTATGGCAATCGACGGACCCACAACCCAAGCGCCTCCCGAGAACACTTCATCTACACCTTCGACCGAGGAAACCCCCGCTAGCTCCATCATACATTTCCTCCGCGCGCATCCGACCCCTCTTGATCAAGACCAGCTGCAACCTCTCTGTATCACCTTTGATGACTTCACCCTCGCTTTGAAGGAAGTGCAGCCGTCCGCGAAACGTGAAGGGTTCGCGACAGTTCCTGACATCACCTGGGGAGACATTGGTGCACTTCATGCTACACGGGAAGAACTGCACATGGCGATCGTCCAGCCTATTCGCCATCCTGAAATATTCAGTGCGGTAGGAATCGACGCTGCATGTGGTGTACTCATGTGGGGTCCCCCTGGGTGTGGAAAAACTCTACTCGCCAAGGCTGTTGCCAACGAATCAAGAGCCAACTTCATCAGTGTTAAAGGACCAGAATTGCTGAACAAGGTACGGCAGCTGCTGCATATGTGACCTTCAAACTTACTGATATCACCATTGTTCTAGTACGTCGGTGAGAGTGAAAGAGCTGTACGGCAGGTGTTCACCCGCGCTCGTGCATCGTCACCTTGCGTCATCTTCTTCGATGAGCTCGATGCTCTCGTACCAAGACGAGATGATAACATGGTAAGATTGAACTCATCCTCACGACATAGCCACTAACTCTGCATTAGTCCGAATCCTCAGCGCGGGTCGTGAACACCCTCCTCACTGAGCTGGACGGTCTTGACGCACGGAAGAGTGTCTACGTGATTGCTGCGACGAACAGACCAGACATGATCGATCCTGCCATGTGCCGCCCCGGTCGCCTGGACAAACTACTATACGTCGACCTACCCGCAGCCGACGAACGCGTCGAAATCGTCCGTACTCTAACTCGCAAAGTCCCTCTGGGAGTCCTCGGCGACCGAGAAAGCGACACCGCAGAGATATCTGTGCGGACGGCCATGGAGAACATGGTCCGAGAACAATGCGATGGCTATAGCGGTGCAGACCTCGCAGCGTTGGTCAGAGAAGCCGGGGTGGCGGCCTTGAGGCGCACTTTGGGGGCTATCGAATCCATCGAAGATTCAAGTTCACCAAGAGTCGATCCGGTTATGCGCGTTTCCGCAGAAGACTTCGCCACAGCACTTGGAAAGGTGCAACCGAGCGTTTCTATGGCACAGAGAAAACGTTATGAAGCGTTGAGGCGTAAATTTGCGGGTCTCCCGGTCAAGGCTAGCAAGGAAGAGGTGGAGAAAGCGATTGACGGCGCACAGGAGAGTTAGCTGTGCGTCTCGTTATATGTAGTATCGTACACGGTGGTTATGCATTCTGATTGAGCTGTTCCTTCTATACTTCACCTACTTTCTTTATGCCTATTGTCACCCGTTCGTTCCGCTGCCAGAACTCTATGAGAACCTCCGCGAGGTATGTGGGATCATCCTAACATTGAAGGAGCAGTATGGTCAGAGACTGTCTCCCATACAGATGAGTGGTTCCCTACTGACCTCCTGCACCATGTGGCCAACGTTTGGAATTACGGCCAGCTGGAATTTGCCCTGCATTTGCCCTATCATCAGCTCTTTATCAAGCCTCTCAGTCCCGGCCAAGACCAGGAGTCTGGCTGTGCGAGCTTGCAGGAACTTTCCAGACAGCCCGGTAAACCAGCCTAATCATGATGATAAAACCAGTCGAACACCAGATGAAAGGAAAATTCTACATACTGGTCCAATATGGCGCTGTGAGCCGAAGAGGAGTTCTCCATATGTAGGGAGGTCCGGACTCTGTTTCGTTCTTCTTGATGATACCAGGCACCGATATGCGTGCAGAATCTACGTTACGTATTGCGTGCGTTTTGATGCTAGCAGGCTTCGTCAGTGCCTGTAGGCGGAAAATTGGCTCGGGAGGCCTTACTGCCACTCAATCGCGTCTTCCTGGCTTTGAAAACCGTCTGGTCGACTGTCCAAAAGGCTGTTCATCATGGGCAATGCTTCGAGAGTGAATTCTATCGTGACAGTGTCATAAGCAAATATCTCCAACCTTGGGTGCGGACAAACCTTCCACAACGTCTATCACTGTCACTCCAGTGATTTTGTATTTCTTGGCTTGCAGAAGAGGACATGCCCTGACTATCACAGAACCTCCAAGACTATGGCCCACTAGCTGTAGAATGTCCATAAAGCGGTATGAAACTCACACATTGACAGCCTTACCAGCAGAGTGGGAGCTTTCTCCACGTCGGTAAATACGGTGGTCACCAGATTTACCAAGTCATTTGTGAGGACGTCGATAGAAAGATCCTCTGGTTCCGTCTGTGGCTTCAATAATGTGGTTTTGCCTGTAAATTGTCTTAGCTGTTCATCCACATAAACATTCCAGTTTTAACCCACCATGTGCTCTGCAATCAAAAGTTAGTAGACCACATTCGCCCTTACCGACACGTGCGATCTCCTTGGCGAACGCTGCATAAGTGAGGCCAGACCACCCAGCACCGTGGTGGCAAATAATGACGGTTCCGTCCGCAGATTTGGCAGGGGTGTAATACACGCGGAACTCGAGGCCAGATTCCTCGACGGATATCTGGAGAGCTTGGTCAAAGAAACCGGCTGCAGATATTGGTGCGAAGACAGGGTTTGGCTGACGAGATCGCCGTCCTCGAGGTTGGCTATTCAAAGGGTCAAACATATGAAGGTGTGAGACAGAAAACAATTGATGCCACTGTAAAGCCTACTTGCAGTGGCGGCGGCCCCATTGAAGACGGTAAAGATCCCACTGAATCAGCAGACTCGTCATCCTCGTTTCCCTCGACTGGGGGTAGAGTGGGCAATTTGGAGACTCGAGCGTGCATCGCAGAGCGATACAAGTCAGACATGTTTATACAGATCACTGGCTGAGGGAATCAAGAAGGTGAGTGTCACGAACGTTAACTTCAAGTAGTAATTAGCCAGATCAGGCAAGGATCTTGGCCGCCTGGGCGCGCCCGATGTGATGTGACAGACCTGGACGCGTTACGTCACGCTACTGTACGCGTGCGAGCAAGTCACAAACCGTGAGTAAGTACTACTAGGACTACTACTTGTAACTACTAAAGTGGCTCACTACACTTGCCTCTTGGTTTCGCATGAATTAGCTTCTGTTAGATGTGGACTGTTACTGGCGCATTTGAGGGCGCAGTCGCCGGCGAGACCAACTTTGAGAGTAAGTCACTTTAGTTTCGACTTGGTCATTGCACTTACATCTGCACTCTACCCCTAACCACAGAGGTTAAGCTCGTCAAGCCTGGCAAAGAGTATGTTGTGGGGAGAAAGGACTGTGCTCTGTTGATCAACGACAGGAAGGTTTCCCGGAAACATCAAGTGTTCGTCGTAGGCAAGCACACCGCGCAGGATGTCGTGAGTGACGGTGCCAACCCTCCTGTACTACACCTCACAACATGTCTGGCATTGAATGTAGGAAAACCCAAATGTCATTCCAACTCTTGAGCTACACAATCTATCAATCAATCGCTGGGTTGAGCGCGACGGACAAAAACTCCCCGTCAATGCTGGAGCGGTTATGAGCTTGCAGGGTGGGGACAAGGTTGACGTGTTACACAACGTGGTTATCAGGTGAGCTTTGCACTTTCTCGAGAAGAGCTATAAGATCCTGATACACAATAGCGTGCAATGGCAGGAGATTGTCTGCTACTGTCCTCCTTCCAAAGAATCCATCATGCCCAGTATGGAAGAATGCGCCAAGCTTGGTCTGATATTCACTCACTTATATATTTCGTGTATATACTGAATATTCCTCCAGGTCTGAAGGTCGTCTGGAAGCTGCATCCCAGTGTTACTCACCATGTAACTCCAGAACTATCCCTTGACCCCGCCGTCGCCACGTCTCTTCTAAGTCTCACAAAGTTCGTAACACCGGATTGGCTTCAAACCATTCTCAAGCGCGGCTCCTCCTCTGACCCTTCTTTGAGTCTGGAGCACGATTTTACTCTACCCTCCCTATCACAATTCCGTCCTACGCTGTCTCCAAACCTACCCACCAGCCTTCAGAGCTATAGATCATGGGAGCCGAACGAAGCCAGAGTTGATCTGTTTAAACCTTTCAGGTTTATATTCGTTGGCGAGCGTGGAAGGGAAGTTGCCGAAGAATATGTAGAGCTAGTGCGGAGGGGAGGAGCGGGCTACAGCTGTTGCGCCGTGCAAGGTGGACGAAAAGCTCTCCATAGTGCACTGGCGAAGGGGAAGGAAATGGAACAGGAGCTGGTACTCGTTGCAAATGTTGCCGCCATGGTTGCTGCTGTTGGCCTGGACGAGTGGGACGAGCTAGTCAAGGAAGCCGCCCAGTAAGTGATACACGCTCTTCATTTCTGTTATAATACGCTCGTTATGTTAAATCTCTTATACATAGGTATGAACTCGTGTTTATTAGCCATGCTAAATTGGTTGAAGCAGTAGCGCATATCGATCTGTCGCATGTCAACTGCCGTCTTACCCATAATGCAGAAGGCAACGCAACTGTTCAATCAGCTACAAGTTCGTCAACTCCATCGAATGCTCAGTTCTCTGAGTCGAAGCAGGAATCAGATATCCCTCCACGACCAAAGCGAAAGCTAGTACGTCGCGCAGGAAGCAGTGCTCCACCATCGATGCCTCCACCGGATGTTCCGGCCTCCAGTAGTATCACACCTGCGACCCCGGCCGGCACAATGGATAGTCAAGCACCAGCACCACCTCGTAGGGTAAGTTGTTGTATTTTCGGTAAATGACAGTATGCCGAAAACAACCAGCGACTCGTTCGGCGAGCCGGGGTAGCCAAACCTACAATTGTCGGTGTCGATGATCCATCAATAATTGAGGAAGCACCCCCTCACAGTCACCCCGAGGCTTCATCATCTGCAGAACCTCCCCTTCCTGCGACTGTAAGCACCTCGTCGTCCCACAGTGTCCATGTGCCTGACAGAGACTTGTAGCAAAGTCGCCCGAACCGATTAAAGAGGAGAGCTGGTGTCACGCAGCCTCAAGAGAGCCAGCTCTTTGCCGCCATCGACGCGTCTCTGGCCATTGTCGAGCCTCCGCATAAGAAGTACAAAGCTCTGTTCGAGGAAAGCGACCCAGACCGAGTGACACAGTCCGGTGCTAGCATTACACAACCTGAGACGCCCTCTGATCAGCCAGGGGCTTCATCTCATTCTGCACCTCTACCCGTAGTAACAGAAGAGGAGGAGGAAAGCATAAATCCGTCTGGGGCTGTCTCACAACAGGCGGGAACGCTCGAGAGGTCACAAGGCACGAAGAGACCACGTGCGGACGTCGATGATGATGTCGACATGGAAGATGTCGAGCGACCGGCGAAGCGGCCCACCCCAGACACAGGAATTTCCGAATCTCATACAGCCTCCACAGGCTCTCAGGCCGCACCGCGCTCTGCTTCCGTGAAGCCTTTCTCCAGCACACAAATCAACATAGACAAGACAAGCAAGGCAGGTGCGGCGCCTGGGAAGCCCGACAGAGACGAGGCGTTCTTGAAAGCTGTCGCGTCGACGAAGAAGGGCAAAAAGCACGAAGATGACTTTGACAGGGAGTTCAATGACTTGCGTATCTCGAAGCCGGACCTGGAGCAGGAGAAGGTCAGAGAGGATTGGGGTATCCTGGATGACTTTGGCGACGATTCGAACCTGCGTGGGAACTTCATGGTGGTTGTGGAGATGGATGTCTTCAGGAAGGAGAATTCTGCGCGAAATGCCATGCGAGTGGCTGGAGGGAGGGCTGATTGGGAAGGTCGGCCAGATTTTAAGAAGTTCAAGAAGGTACGTTTCATGGTATAGCAGTCAGAGACTATGGGGGTTGACATGGCCGCAGAAAGCGACTGGAGAACGACGGAAACCAGTTGAGCTCGTAGTGGAAGACGACGAGAGTGGAATGAGTCAAGGTTAGTGGTGTGCTCGTGTGCAAGAAAACGACGTGACGTATCCGTTTCAGATACCTGGAGAGGGGCATTGAGCCAACCGAGGACGCAGTCCCAGCCTGTCCGCACAGAAAGGCATCAGGCGGAGTCTCCACGAAAGAAGACAGGTCTAGTTGTCGACTCGGATGATGATTTGCCTGCGGCCAAACCAGCAAGCAAGAAACCCGCGTCTTCTCAATCTCAACGCAAGCCAGAGCCTCACGCGCGAGCTGCACAGAAAAGTAGGGCTAGCCAGAAAAAGGTGAATCCTCTGTTTCTTGATTCGGACGAAGAGGGGGAGGACGTGGCAGAGGAGGATTCAGCCGCTCCGCCAGGAGGAGAGGAGAACGACTCGGAAGGTACCCTTACAACTACTGGGAGGCGGACACAGCCCGCTCGGTCGACTGCGAAGAAGAGGTCAGCACCGGCTTTGATAATAGATGACGACTCGGACGATGGGGCGACGTTCCAAGGATTCGGTAAGAAGAGAACCAGGAGATGAGTCCCGCTAAAGACAGCCGTTTTACCTAACTGTGGGCATTGTTCCACGTATTTTCTTGGATGTCTGTGGTTGATTATAGTGTATATATGTTTCTAATGTACTTCGGGGCAGTTGTCTATGCGACGTTTAGCAATACGCCGCGCGATGAGGGTCCGTAGTCAATTTAGGACGAAGGTGATTGCGCTGCTCTCTCGAGGCGTTCCCGGCTGAGTCGTGCAACATATGTTTTGCTGACAATGTCAACTGTGGATACAGTGGTCAAAATGAGACATAGCAGGGTAAGTAATGAATACGCACAGGCTTCTAGATACCGGGTCAGGCAGCGAGATAAACATGTCTGCAAGGGGATTGTGAGTGTATATCCGAAGCTGCAAGCAGAACCACGTACCTCTTCCGAACCCGACAATGACGTTCCGGGCTTGGTGACACACTTCAAGAAACATTTCTCGTTTGCTTTCTATACAGATAGTTCAGTACTCAATCTCATGTTTAGATAATGAAGATGACACTGACGTTCATGAGCTCCTGTGCATTTTGTAATGCGAGTTCCTCGCGGATGGAAGCCTTGACGGCCTCCTTGCGTGTCTGTATATCTGTAAGCAGGTGAGTGACTGGTTCGAAGACAGAGAATTATAGCTACTCACCAGGTTGGCCAGCAGCAGGAGCCGTAGAGCCTGAACCACCAAAGAACGACATTTTGGATGTGTTTTGAGAGAATGTGAAACCGAGAGGATGTGGTGAGTGGTCTACCCGACTTTGCCAGCTGAGAGCTCTCGGCACATGTGTAGCGCCCTAGATCGGATCGAGAGATCGGCGCAGCTTTGATCTAACTTTCGTCAATAACCCATTTTGTCTCTTTACTTCCATCTTAGATATACGTCTGAGTAACAGTTCGAGGAACGGACAGTAGGTATGGGTGCAAGAGAGTCGACTGCGCGCGGAGCGCAAGAAACGCAAGTAGCTGGCCCTCCCAATTACTATGAACTCCTTCAGGTGGATGAAAATGCGACGGCGGACGAGATCAAGGTATGTGGTTCGTTTGTATGTAGTGGGACGTTATGATAGCTTATATAAGTACCTGGACTAGAAATCTTTCCGCAAGCTCGCATTGATCCACCATCCTGATAAGAACCACGAAAACGTAGAAGAAGCCACACAACGTTTTGCTGAGATACAACAAGCTTACGAGGTCCGCACATAGCTCTTCATAAGACGCCAATAACCTCACCGATTGACACGATACTAGGTACTCAGTGACGAACAAGTATGCATACTACCAACTAGTTAGACGTAGCCGACTGACATATTAATCAAGTAGGAAAGGGCATGGTACGATAGCCACAGAGCTTCGCTTATCCCTGAACCCGATGCCGCCACCGTATTCGACGACATCAAGCGTGGGGCTCCAGCACCCCGTGGCAGAGATCGTGGATTGACGGCCAGACATCTCGAGCAATTCATGGATCCGTCCGTACACAATGGCTTCCATGACAATGAAGGAGTACGCTACTCAGATTTTAACGTCATCTCCCATGCTGACAGACTCTTAGGGATTCTTCAGTATATACCAAAACCTTTTCAAGCGCCTTGCGTACGATGAATCGCTATGGGAAGGGCGTTCCGTAGAGGAGTATCCTGAATTTGGCGACTCTTCATGGCCCTGGGCTCCCGTATCGAAACAAGACACGTCCAGAGCCGCGCGGACGTTCTACACATTCTGGACGAACTTTGTCACGGCCAAGGACTTCTCGTGGTTTGACCAGTGGGAGTTAAATGATGCGCCAGACAGACGGGTCAGACGGTAAGATCGTACTCTTATGTCGTTCAGCATATATAACTAATGTGTCGCTAGAATGATGGAACGAGAAAATAAGAAGGCTCGCGATGACGCTAGGAAGACGTACAATGACTCCGTGCGGGTACGACCTTAACTCGTCTAGTGTGAGTATGGTGACTTACTTTGCTTACAGGCTCTTGCGATGTTCATTCGGAAACGAGATCCGCGGTACAAGTCGCATCTTGCGCATCAGAGCGCGTCCAATGCAGAAAAGGCGTCTGGACGCCGTGCACCTCAGCAGGTGGACAAGCCACATCCGGCGAGCTCGGCTCCAGCCAGCACTTATGTTGAGCAAGACTGGCAGAAGGTCTCCCGGCCAACTGATTATGCTGACATTGAATGGGCAACAGCAGAGACCGGCGAGGACTCAGAGGAGTGGGAATGTGTTGCATGTGGAAAGACATTCAGAAGCGAGGCGTCTTGGAATAGTCACGAGCGAAGCAAGAAGCATTTATTAGCGGTAGAACGGTTGAAACAGGAGATGTTGGAAGAAGATGAGATACTAGGGTTGGAAGTACAAGAGGATGAAGAGATTGACGAGGCAGGCGAGGACGGTGAGGACACGGCAGAGGATCCAGATCACCAGAACGAACCAGAGCAAGCTTCGCCGAGATTCACAGAACCCACTCTAAGCTCCGAAGCTCCTCCTGATGAAGTTATACCCACTGTCTCTGGGGGAAACGCAGAAGAAGATGAAGATCCGCCGCATAGAAAGAAGACTAAGAAGAAGCGTAGGGCACACTCCCCGGAGATGCTCAGCAAAACGGAAAAGAAATTTATGGCCCGTAGTGCTGACGTATCGCGAGACAGGACGCCCCCTATCGAGTCGTTGTCCCTTGATTCAACCCGGGATCCTCCCACCGTAGACACTCCGACTGGGGAAGACGATGAGGAGCAACCTTCTGAGCCCGGTCAACCTCAGCTTTCCAAGCGCGAGAAGAGGCGAGCGAGAGAGGCCGCAAAGAAGGCCAAGGGAGCGGAAGCTGAGAAAGTCACGGTATGCACGCGACTACTACCTTATCTGCTTCTGCTGACGACACATCTTACTACTGTAGGTGTGCAATGCATGTGGGGAGAACTTCGACAGTCGAACAAAACTATTCTCGCATGTCAACGTTACCGGACACGCCCAAGCCGAGTCAACCAAAGGATCTTCTTCCGAGAGTCATTCCAAGAAGAAAGGCAAAAAGGGCAATCGTTAGGTTCTACCCTCTCGGTATGATTGTGCATGCAAAAATATACACTATGTAGAACAGATCATCGTATGGCTACTACTACCGTGATACCAAGGCGGTTAGTTTTGAGCTTCAGCACTTCAATGGTGTCGTGCACAACGATGCCTTGTATAATCCCACATCTACCAAGTTCTCCACCGACTTCAATGCGATGCTAAGCTTCCGAATGAGAGTCGTCGCCAATAAATGACCTTATACTGAGCCAGCCGTGGCACTCTACTAGGTTCTGAGCGCTGAGCAGCTATCTCACTTCCCTCGACCTTGGAGAACCAGAAGATATTCTCACTGTGAATCTATTGCATAACTTTGACTTCTCCTGCATATAGAGAGCTGCGGTTGAACATAATTGAGAGTGGAGGTGGTATTGCTCAATTCCCATAAGAGGCAATAATTCGGTCATGTGACGATGTTCGCGAGCTCAGATCATTTCGCTTTCGAGCTTGTTGTTTCTCGGTTTACCACCCTCCTCCTCCTCCCTCCCCTCCTCTCCTCAGTTCCGACTCCCTACTTCACGCATACCGCTCGACGCATCAGACGAAAATCTGCTATATATATTAACGACCCCTTCTTGCTTCATTTCAATCCGAATCGTGCGTGACGCAAAGCTATCAATGATTTCATGGTTCGAAGCCGCTGACCCTTCTCTTATTGCAGGTCGGATCCCACGTTCTCTACTAACCCACCCTTTCTAGCCCTCATCTAGCTTCATGACGCAGGCATCGCAGCAGCTACCCTCATGGCTCACCCTGTCCTCGACACTCCTCACTGAACCAGATGGGAGCGTCTCGACCTCATTTGCGACTCTGCGTCTACCACTTACTTACTATGGACCTAGTGTGCGTATTTCTTCCGTTATGCTTGCACTAGGCGTCACTCTATGTCAAGGTGAAAGGCAATGTAAGGAGAGTTGATGTTGGGAGGAAGAGTTGTTATGATGGACTGTGGTACCTAATGAGGCCAGCGAATATGTTGCTCTGGCCGTCCTGCGCGTTCTGGGTCACGTAACGACTAATTATCGCTTATTGACTTCGTCTTTCCCTTAGATTCCTCTAGGAACCGATGGTATATGGACGTACGGAGGATTGACACCTCCTCCAACAGTCACCCCACTTCCAACCTCCCCTGCGATACCTTCCACATCCACATCCACACCACCCCTTACCACCCCTTCTCCCTCTTCCTCCTCGTCTCTTTCTGCTGTGCAATCTAGTACCTCGTCTAGTGCAGAGTCAAGCTCGTCACTTGGATCCTCTGCGGCGGCACCTTCTCCGTCATTGTCGCCTGTCTCACCCACTGGATCCTCGCATGGTATCTCAACTGCTGTGTTGGGAGCTATCCTTGGTAGCATCCTTGGTGTAATGCTGCTTCTCATTCTCATCCTCACTCTGTGTCTTATACGTCGCAACGCTACTCGTCGACGTCGTTCCAACCCGGTGGCAGAAAACACCAACACTTCCAGCTTTTGGAACAGGCAAACCTCTCTGTTCACGGTACCATGGCTAAGAGATGACAACGGTGGTACTTCTAGACGCTCGACTCCCATTTGGACCGGCTGGGAGATCATGAACCCCGAAGGAACCGAGGAAAATGGTCATGCCGCCAATGGTTCTCACGGCCGCGGTAACTCTGCACTGGTGTATGATGAAGCTCACACGCCTGGTGAGGGCTCCCCACGCGGCAGCGGCGAAGAGGCAGACCCATTCCTCACCAGGCGGAGTTTACGAGATGCCGCCTTTAGCGACGAGAAGACTCAGACGAAATCTGTCTCTGAGACTCTCGTTAGTGTACCGACCGCTGCCGCGCAGCCAGGTGGAGGATCAGTACGGTCCAGCCCGCAAAGGACTGGCCACATCATTCCTCGTGACGTTCAGATGAGAATCGCGGAGGAAGAAGATGCAAGAACACCGTACAGCATTCGAGTGGTAGAAGCAACTCCTGGTCAGGACTACTCTCCCCTTCTACCCCCTCCTCCACTCAATCCAGACGGAATTGTCGGTCTCAACGCCGGACCTTCTCGACGTTATTCGGACAAATCCCTAGAGTCTCATGCAACGCAGGGGCGCTCCCTGCACTCCGAGAAATCCATTGGCAGTCTTGATGCTGATCCGGCTGAATTCCACGTGGCACGTCGAGTTCGAGTGGGCGAGTTGGGACAACAGCATACCCGCCTTCCGACCATTGAATCTGAAGCGGATGTTGGCGGCCCATCGTCTGATAGCCTTGGACTCACAGGACTCACAGGCAGACTTGGACGTCTGAGCTGGTTCAAACGTTTCTCTAGCGGTAATACCCGTCCAGGAGCCGGTCAGGACTTCACAGTCGATCCTTATACCCGTATCTCGCCGCGTTCGTCGCGAAACGGTTCGCATTCGAGACCTGGATCGTGGACACGTATACCTGATCAACCTGATCCTATCGAGTCAGCCACTCGCCACTCACGCAATGATTCGGGGTTGGGCCTAGGCGTTTTGGCAACTGCCTCTCGTCCAATCTCCAGTGTCAGCGCGAGAAGTCAGACTACGACTAGTGGCAATACAGTGTTTTACGATGCCCAGTCGCGTCCTGCAACTCCAAGGACCCCGGCGACTCCAAGAACTCCAGCTGTCCCACCTCTGCCCAGGATGGATTTCCCTATGCCAGTAACGTCTCCTGAGGAGCAAGTACAACTTGCACGCTCGCCAGTAGACGATCGTGTGACGCTTAGCGATTCCCTCCGCCACGTACCAGTGAATCCTCCTCCTGCATATGACGACAGCATATTGCCGCGACTCCGTGGTGGTACACGCTCTGAAGAGATAGATGTTCTTGACCTTCCTGCTCCCGCTCCAAGGTCGGCTTTCTCTTCGAGTCGTCCCGCAAACCCACCAGGTTTGCTCCCTTCGCCGCTCTCTAACGCATGGCGTGACTCTTATGCAACCAATACGATGAGTCCAGCCGGTAGCCATGATAGTGCTAGAATAAGTATCAATATTGAAGATGAACCTCCAGCAGCTCAAGAGAGCTGGAGAGATCTGGCCACAGAACGGGACGGGAGGCGAAGGACTTTTGGCACGGTAAGCGATCTCCCGTATAAATGATTATGCCATGCTAACTTCATTTTCAGCATGGTGTAGCGGAAGGAGCCGCCAACTCCCAATACCCATCTGTCCATTCCCTTCGCTCCCACCTACGGCCAGAGGGAGACCGAAGCGGCTCTCACTCCCACTCTGACCCGTCATCCCACAGCCAAGGGGGTTCCCATTCATCCAGACCGTCTGCTCATTCCCAATTTGCGTCTGTGAGGAGTGATCCGTCCTATGGATCCCTATCCGAGGATGACCGCCCTGACGAGGTTGGTGAATTGAGGTCCCCGCCACTGTCAGCTGTATTGGGAAGCTTCGGCTCCTCTCGACCATCGTCGACACAGGCAGTACCACCTCGTTCTGGTGATGCCTATGTCACTCCCGCTTCATCTCGAGCCCCTCTTCTCGGGGGTACTGTCACATCTACCACAACTACCGGCACCAACACGAACTCCAGTGTTACCACAGCGCTCACGGATCCTATCACCGGTGCTATCATGCACTTCCCCAGTCTTCCTTGGGCCAGAGGCCAGGAACCTTCTCGACGACATGACTCATGGCACGAAACTCACGACGATGATGACCATTGGTAGTCCAATCTGGCCGCCTTCCTCCTGATTGCACATGACAATTTACGACTTTCCCCGCGACACCCTCCCACGAACCCTTCATTGCGACACCTTTCCTGAGCACGACACCCCTGCTATTCTCATGTATCTTCCCAATGTTTTTGCGACATCTGTATACGCCTGCCTGTCTGACTCTACTCGACGTCAATTTGAGCTTTCATATTGTATTGACCTATGCCCCAGTTCTCTTAAGTTGCTACACCTATCTTGTTCGGCGGATATACAGAAAGTAACCGTAGCATTGGTAAGCATCAACGCTCTCAGTCGCCTTTCCACGTTCACCGTTCAAGCTCAGTATCATATGTGAGCTGATAAATTCTTTTTTTCGCGACCTCCCACTCCTCTATAAGAGTGTAGCGGAAGTGTCAGTGGGGAATTCTATGTACTAGCGCACTGCTCCGGATCATACGGGAGCCTTTCTATTAGTAAATTAACTATTAATTGACTATATGCCGTTCATTGTTTAGGATGGGCCACACGCCTTTCCAACGACATAGGTCATGGCATGAAACTCACGACGACTCGGAGGGCTACCTACCGTATTGGTGATCCAACTGTAGTAATGATATACTCATTTACGTCGATATTTCAGAGCATTGTATCACGCAGGCACTACTAAGTTGATAGAGATGTATTGTGTAACATTTGAAGGGCTACGAATGAGGGGAGTCACCGACGATATGTATGGAGAAGAATTACGAAGAAGTATGCTAACTCGACGACGAATAAGTCAATAAACATGCCTAGCACAGACTATGCTGGACATCCTCCGCACAATCCAGGCACGCAACCGAGGCAGCTGGCGACACCAATACCCCACGTCCGTAGTACCAACGATACGATGCTAATCACACCTTCACCCAAAACAAAACCACTGGCAATGATGATGAGCCGAATGCCACCCTTGTCTCTGCCATAGTGCCTGTAGTAGAGGAACTCGACAATGCCTCCGATGAGACGGGCGATCGAGAAGGAGGGCGTATTAAGGAATCCGATGGCGAATGCGACCCCAGATGGTATCCATTTGGCATAAGGGTGATCACGCCTCGACGCGTAGGTTTTAGCAGCGGCTACAACAGCGAATAGCAAGGCAAATCCAATCATAAAATCGCTGCTTCTAGCTGGTAGTTGTCCATCACCTGTGTTTCACGACGCACATCAGTCAAGATCGGAAACAGTACGGTCCCTAGGCTAGCCACGTACGAAGGAGACGAGCCAGACCCAGCCAGACGTAGGCAGTCGGTGCAGGGAACGAGGGTCCCGGAATGCTGTACGCGCGGTTGTATAGAGAGTACGCTATCGAGGTGACAACGATTGATAAGCTCGAGCCAATGAGCTGTCCGTAGAACTGCGCGCGAGGCGATGCACGAATGAGATGTCCGGTCTTCAAGTCTTGCATGAGATCACCAGCCCTGAGTCACGTATTAGTTGAATATTACTAATGGCCGAATGAAACATACTGTTGAGCTCCAGCCTCGGCAACCCCTCCTGCAATGATGTTGGCCACAATATTGCCAGGCTGAATCCATGCGAAGAATAGTTGGCTTATCTTGCCAAGCCCGCTGACCGGATTGAGATCTGTTTCGCCCAAAGCACGGACACTTGACAGGAATGCGTCAGCAAGGAGCTTAAAGCACGTAAGGATATTTTATGCTTACCCCAAGACACTTAATAATGCTCCAAGGATGTAGCCGACGACGGTTGCCCAAGGTTTGATCCCTTCCCCGCCAAAAACTAACCACACTAGACCAGTTCCAACGACAACGCTACCACCTGTACCCCAGATTACCCAGCTAAGAGGAACCAAGCGATCGTCCGTTTCAACTTCTTTATCCTCTTTACCGTCGCCCTCTGAGCCGAGCAGAGATAGCGAGATCCGGGAAGGCAATAGTTTCTGTACCACTATCTCGTAAATCACTGGAATGAGAGAGACCAAACTGTCAGTGCACATAATTGCGAGGGATACCCATAGGATCCATCCACGCGAGCCTGAGGTCATATCTCCGACGGGACCAGGAGCCCATCCGGAGTGCTTAGCTAATGGTGATAGGATACCCCAGCCAACAAGCATCCCCTGCGCGTTTCAATGTCTTGAGTCAGAGATGCCAGACTACGCCATAAAGCATCTTACCAAGTTCATGCTCAGTGTCGTCGGAAAGCCCATGATAATGCCTAGAGAGCGATGAGACTCGGAGGAATACTGTACGGGAAAGAATAGTATTACCTTGTCCTACATAGGACAAACTGGGAGTAAATGTCCACAGCCATTGTTCTGCAAGATATCGGCCAAATAGAGGTATGGAGAATATGACCGGAAAGAAGTAGGCTGCAAGCTGATCGGACGTAAGTATAAAAATGAGCCGCAACAACGGCTTTTTCTAATTAGACTTACAGTCATAACTCCTGAAGCTGCGAAACTCCATATCAATGCGGACCAGCTTTCTGACTCTTCAGTGGCCCCTTCAATAGTAGGGTCACGTAGAAGCTCTGACTCTTCTGACTCTCTAAGGGTGTCTTCACTCTCTTGCGCTAAATCATCTTGGCTAAGTTCCCGATATCCTCTCCGCCGTCGAATAGTGGTATCTGGAGGTGGAAGTTGATGAAGGACAGATATAAGTTGTGCAGTCGCCGTTCCTGAGGGAAACGCGAGCTGCTCTTCAACAATCTAAGGAACAATAAGTTTGAGAGTTGATGATGATACCTGTACGAATAATGCAAGGAAGTTGCTTACTACTTGCTTGCGTAACGGCGGAGAGAGGAATACACTACGATAAAAGCAGTTAGACTAGATCACAGGCACACGGCATGTTCGTACCCAAAAAATGCGACGGCACAGGACCACCCGACGGCCGACAGCCAGGTCAGGTGTAACGGAGGCACGCCGTCCCTGTCCTCTTCCAGCAAGCCAAGTGCTGGTAGGATGCCCACAAAACCGGCCGCTAAAGGCATCTAAACATAATACAGTCAGAGCACACAGCGATATATACTCAGTTGATAGTTACCGTGCCAGTTGCGACAGCTGTCGTCTGAAGCACAATATTCTCTTGCGCAGTGATCGGTGTAGGAAGAAACTTTGACAGCAGAAATCCAATAAGAGCGGACTGCAATGACATCCTGCAGGCAAAGAAAAGAATAAACGGATGTACGGCAAGACATTCCTCAGATGAACGACACCTACATGCTGATCCAGCCTGTCTGCAGGCCGAAATACAAATTAGTGAAACATAACAGACAGCCTATTAGTAGACCGATAGCTGTTGCACGGAACTAGGTACGAGTATTTAGTATGTCTTGTAGAAATAAAAGATAGTCAACATACTGTGAACTCTGCTTGTGGGCCGTCAACATTGTCCCATGGCGTTGCACTTATCGTGCGCCGTAGACGTCTGATTCACATTTGCGAGTGAGGAAGTCAGTACAATGTGTGCCTCGAGATAATTTGAGAGTCGAACACACCTGAACCAACGTGCAGACATAGAGTACTGGTCAAAGCGCGATACATACACAGAGTACGCTCACGGAACCGCAGTGGCAGCTGGATGACAAAGCGGACGCCTCGAAGATGACTGCTTACTTATTTGGAATTGCGCCAGATCGTGTCAGCGATACACCCACGTGGATATGACGTCTGATTGGTCATCGTAAGCAGTAGTAGTCAGCGAAGGCTTTCACTGGGTTCAGTACTTCAAGTTAAAGGATTGGACCAAGCTGGACACAATCCGCCGCAGACAGAGCTGGGCAGGAGAGAAAGCGACCTCATCAGCTTCAGCTGAACCCTCGCTAACGCTGACCAAATGGAGGTTGCTTTTGACCATACGTAGAAGTAATAAAGCTGGCATAGGCCTTGATTACGTAGCAGATCCATATGCGCACACTGCTGTTGGCTGAGACACCTATACATCCTTATTTTACAGAATTAGATCAAGTATGTTCTACATATCCCTCCATATCATCGTACACTGGATCCTCCAAGGCCTGTACTCCTCCGCATCGAGCCCAAACCAGTTCCAGAACTGGAACCTTCTCCTCGGTCGTCTGCACCAGCTGCGCGTCGCGATGATGAATAAAATGAAGGCGAGAACTGCTGCCCTCTATTACGCCTCTCCCAATCATATGCTCGTTGCTCTGACGTGTCTTGCCGCCGGTTCCGGCTCAGAAGATAAGTTCCGAGCCCACCTGCAGCGGCACCAGTCCAAAAACCTGGTTGCCAGTTCTCACGAGCAGCATCGGTGCCGGCAGGGTTTGTGGACTTGGAGTAGGGTGGAGGAGGGTCGTACCGATCGTTTCCTCCTTGTGTGCCTGGAAACGATGTCCAACCTCCGCCAGGTCCTCCTTGGCGACTGGTTGGACTCGTCATACGCCGAGAACCAGTCAGACATGATTTGACGATCTGGTACACGATGTACAAGACGAGGATCCACCAAAGTAACATAAAAATAGCACCTGAAATATCTTGGGCTAGCAGGGATAGTGTTCGGGGATTCAGAAAATGGTTTACTTATATGAGGTATCATGGAATGGACTTACTGTGCAACCAGCGCGGGAGATAGGATGGTGTTCCATGCGCTTCATTTTGGTTACGAAGGGCATCAGGCACCTGAACTAGGCGGTAGTTCAACGCACATGAACCTGTAGGGTTTTAGGTACTTGCTCGTAGTAATAAGGAGACAAACCACGTACCTTTGAGTACAAATGGGTCGCCAGGCCCAGACCATCCTTCACATGATACTTCTACTCGGCCAAACCGCAAAGCTTCTGGAAGATCTGCTTCACACTACACAATGTTTCCGAGGATGGGTGCAAAAGTGGTTTTCAGCCGACGGGATTGCCGTGAGCGCAACAACGGTAAATGGGGACGTACCTTCCAGTCTATATCGACACCATGCCCCCCGACGTTTGTGCACCGCACGACTTCTGGTGTGTAGAGACTGCAGCCTTTCCCCAAACAGTTGAGTTGAGCAATAGGTTCCGTTCTTCTAGCAGTAGTTAGGGCGTCCTCGTAGAAAGTTAGCGATTTGATGGAGGCGAGCGCAACTTTCGACATGTTGTAACGTCGAGACACTGAAGTGTATTGTGCGACGGTCGATAACTGTGGTTCGTTCAAAGCAGAGCTGCAATAAAATTGTGCTATTTTGTGCGTGGTGTTGAACGTGGCCGCAGCTCGCTGAGGAGTTGAGCCATCGTGATCATGCACAGCGGACTGACGTGGTTGAACCAGAGCCAGCGATTCAGCGCTTATATAATTATGTCTCTTGATCACCAACTTTATCGAGACCAGGGCCTGACAGCAACCTACAGTAACCGACGAAGGTACAACTCAGCGGATCTGGTAGATCATATTAGCTCGACATATTACCAGTGTTCCGGAACTGACGGATAATAAAGAATAGGGATCATCCTCGCTGGGTTCACCATGTTCTACCGCATCGTTCCTGCTCCGTCTGGGATGAGTATGCGACCATATGACCACACAGGACACTTCTCGGTTGCTCGACTCTGTCTTGACATCTGCTGATTCTGCTCATCAATGTTTGCTAAGAATACAAGACTGCTCCTGATCGCGTCTTGTAGAGTTTACACCTCTCAAGGTGCCGAGGATCTCTAACATCCGAGTCACCGTGCAGTAGAACACTCCCCTTAGGGAATACAGCATCGAATAAACGTTCGTACTCGCCTCGGATGCGGTATTGATATACGATTTTGCGGGAGCTGACTTCTGCCCTGGAAAAACCTCGTTCGCCCATAGTAACGCTTCAGCCCTTGCCGGCTATATCGCGTGATGGCCCAACGAGGACCTCGTCGGCTCTTCTCCCAACCCTACACATCGTCGACGGACACTCGTTCAGGATGTTTCTCGGGCATTTGACGGGTAACGAACGGCGCGATTATCGCATCCTGCTGGCAACGCATGACTGCTCATGAGTACAGGGCATTCGGTGCCATCGTATAAAGCCTATGGAGGCTCCTCCGCAACCCCCTCAAACTCTTCATCCAGAATGAAGTCGTTACTGCTTTCCGCTGCGGCGACCTTGGCGCTCAGTACGCCTGCGTTCTCTGTGTCTGTATGGGGCCAATGCGGTGTAAGTGACGTCGCGAGCTATTGCTCAGGGTTTTCACTGAAGCATTGGTTGTAGGGTATCGGTTTCACCGGCAGCACGACTTGCGATGCAGGAACCTCCTGTGTGCACCTCAATGATTGTGGGTCGAAGTTCTTTCATGGCACCGGACAATAGCATTGATACATATTCACAGACTACTTCCAGTGCCAGCCTGGTGCAGCTACCTCCACAGTCCAGCCTACTACCACTGCTAGCTCGACGTCAAGTGCTGCCGCACCATCCAGCTCCGGCAACGGCGTGTGCTCTGGCACCCGTAACAAGTTCAAGTTCTTCGGCGTGAACGAGTCTGGCGCTGAGTTCGGTAACAATGTAATCCCCGGTACTCTGGGCACAGACTACACTTGGCCATCTCCGTCTAGCATCGATGTAAGTCGACATTATAATCTGTCAACATGGGACTTAATGCGGTAATCTGACATCGCTTGTTCACCAGTTCTTTGTGGGCAAGGGGTTCAACACATTCCGTGTTCCGTTCTTGATGGAGCGTTTGAGCCCGCCCGCTACTGGTCTCACCGGACCTTTCGACTCTACATACTTGCAAGGTTTAAAGACGGTAAGCATTTCTCGTCGTCTATTCCACCGAACAATAGTGGTACAGGGCTGATGCGGCTGGTGATAGATCGTCAGTTACATCACTGGAAAGGGTGGCTATGCGCTGGTTGATCGTGAGGAGCAATGTTTTTGCCGCATTTGACTTTACTAACGGTATTCTAGCTCACAACTTCATGATCTATAACGGTGCCACCATCTCGGACACGAATGCGTGAGTGAGAATTTGGTTCTTCCACTTCGCGCAATTAATCGATAGTGTCGCAGTTTCCAGACCTGTACGTTATTGAGCCGTGGCTGGCTTCGCTCTTATGTACTATATCACTAACGTACGATCCAGGGTGGCAGAACTTGGCGGCGCAATTCGTGAGTTCTTGTTCTCCCGTGCGCTCAACTATGCTTAATCGCCGTCTTACTTCTATAGAAAACCGACAGCCATGTTGTCTTTGGTGAGTCATGAGAAGTCGAAGACTCCTCCCGTGCCCGAACACGATCTCACCACGTTGTACCCTTAGACGTCATGAACGAGCCTCATGATATTCCTGCGCAGACTGTGTTCAACCTGGTATGGCATTCGCCTTGCTTGATTCGCAGAATATTCAAATCTCTCTCAGAACCAAGCGGCTATTAACGGAATCCGTGCTAGCGGTGCCACAAGTCAGTTGATTCTCGTGGAAGGTACAAGCTACACTGGGGCATGGAGTGAGTACCCCCTGATTGTCTATTTGTTTGAAGCGCTCACAGGAACACTGCGATGCCACTTCAGCCTGGACGACAACATCTGGCAACAGTCAGGTATTTGGTGCCATTCACGATCCTAACAACAACGTCGCAATCGGTAGGCACATTTCAAACAGCTGTTGGCTTCTCTTGTCTGATTATCACATAACTCTCTTAGAAATGCACCAGTATCTTGATAGCGACGGCTCCGGCACGTCACCTACCTGCGTCTCTCCCACGATAGGAGCAGAACGTCTTCAGGCTGCGACGCAGTGGCTCCAGCAAAACAACTTGAAAGGCTTCTTGGGTGAAATTGGTGCCGGTTCCAATGGTAAAGTCTACGGCTATTGTACGCGTGTGCGATGTGATACTGACGGTGTTCTTTTCAGCTGACTGCATTTCTGCCGTTCAAGGAGCTCTCTGTGAAATGCAGCAGTCCGATGTTTGGCTCGGTGCCCTTTGGTGGGCCGCTGGACCATGGTGGGGCGATGTACGCATCCTCTCCTTGTTGATCTCCGTTCGAATGGTTTACTCACGAATGTCTTCGCTTAGTACTTCCAATCGATCGAGCCCCCCAGCGGTGCCGCTGTCTCGTCCATCCTGCCTCAAGCCCTTGAACCATTCTTGTAAAAGTGAGCAGCAAACGACATTGGTACTCTTGTGTTTGCGTATCATAAATGTAGCGAAGGCCGGCTTCAACCGCAGACTACGAGTCCTTGTATGTTTGTCTGAAAATAGCATTATATCCGACTCACGGAACCTCATGTCTGATCCAATTGGAATAAGTCTTCCTCGGTCTGTAAATGGGAGGTCGCGCGCGGGCCTCGAGGCTGGCACTACTCAATAACAATGCTCAACGGACAAGGTTCAATGCAACGGCTACGGCGCACGCTGTTAGCCTTCTGCCAGTCTGCACCTTCGGTATCGTAAGGATCTAGAAGACGTGAGAAGCAGATGGTATGCGATGTAGTTTACCCACCACGGTCTGTCCGTGTGCAATAGAACCGGCGTGCATCGTCCCACAGCATGCGTTACACACGACTGCACTGAAGTACACTGCGGGAGACCACACCAAGCCCTACGCTGCTGAATAAGGTAACGGTGTACTTTTTTGTATAGGAATTCACACGTGCTATGTAACCGCCACATCCTTTACTAACCGTAGGTACTTACAGGTACAGCCTGGTAAGCCTCAGGTGTTGCCCGGCCGCTGGAGGAATTCGTTTACTTAGTAGTATAATTACTCAATATTACTGAGCGGCTACGTCTTTTCCGTCGCTTGGAGCCGGCCCGGACCGTGTGTGCCTGATCGAACCTGAGATCTGACGATAGCGCCGATCGGATTGTAACCCAAAAATCCCACTCCGCATCACTGAACCACCTTCCTTTTAGAGCACTCCTTCGATTCGTCGGTGGCCCGCTCGCTTTTCCAAAGGAAATAAAGAAAACATGGCGCAAACGTATTCTTTGTCGCTGCCGGTGCGCTTTCTACTCTTTCTCTACTCTACCAACACTCTCCATTCGAACTCTGTGATTTGTTGTATTATCTCCGTCACAACTTTGTTGGTTCCAGGCCTAAGTTCATAATCTCCGATGACTGAACCGCAACTGATGGAATGTTTTCTTCCGACCCGAGACCATAGCAACAGAGGTTCATGTATCCAGACTCTCAAAGCCCTTTGCTTGCTCGTTGTTGAGGTCATTGAGACCTTGTGTGTATCTGACAGTTTACACCTGGGAATGACACTCATGGCAACATCCATCTTTATCTTTGCCCCCGAATTGTCCGAGTCATCGGTAGCACAAATCCGAACCTCATTGGCTCAGGTGCGCACGAAGGCTGTCCTTTCACTGCGGACACGCGCCGTCTGTGACGCAAAAGGTGGGTGAGGAAACATGGAGATCCACCGCAAACTCGAATTCACAGCAGGCCCGATGGCTGCTGAGTATGCACAGGATTACGTATGCACAACGCGGGAATCCGCTATGACTGTACTGTACCCGGAAAAGGGCTAGCAACCGATGGTTTGCAGTTTCAATCAGGGCCGGTACAGGCGTGGTTAACCCCAGCGGCTCTGGGAGATTTACGCTAGTTCCTGGCAGAAGCGAATCCTGACCGGTCTGTACCGTCCTGAAACAGTGGGAGCCACACAGAATTTGATGCACCTTAACCCTAGGGAGGCCCACTGTCGATGCTCTGCCAAGCGAACGTCTTTCTTATACATTGCTTACCCGGCAACATACGGTTTCGCCACCTTCCCCTCCGTCTGGTCTCAGAGCTTACTTTCTGTTCCTGGGTGCTCTGCTGCATCCCTGTGCATCACCGTTTTCCCTATTTCATCCGACACTCTCAGTGTTTTATCGCAATCGCGATAAGTTAGCCCCTGGGATCTAGCTGACCTTTTTGTAATGAGCAGTTGAACCCACGCCAAACCGATCGTCTGACGTACCACGGCATTGAAGCTCACCCCTCCTGGTTGACTTTGAACGTCCACGCAAGACGGCCACAAGGTCACTTGTTCTTGACCGACTTCCTTTGTGCACAGAAAGTGTTGGCCACATCGAGCCACGGAGGTAAGAATGTTCAGCGTCATATGTGCATGGAAGCAAGCTGACCCGCTTTCACAGAATATTAGGCGGCATCTGTGAGTGACTATGCACAGCAAATATCAGCTCCTACTGATACGCACGCGCTCTCGTAGCACGGAGCATGTCTTTGATTCCCATTAATGAGCACGTGCCCAGGGATAGGCCTGGCCATCTAACCCTCAAATTACCATCTCGTCTTTCTCCACCACTAGATGCAGATGCCCTACCTGATCCCAGTGACTCGCCAACGGTCTCCCCTTCTAGTCCTCCCTCACGACATGCTCGAAGCACCACCGTAAACGCAGACAAGCATTCGACAGGTGCGCATCGTACTCGATCAATGTCAAAATCCCACGAGAAAGCTGGTCCAAGTGACCCCAAGGAAAAGCGAAAACGGTCGCGGGTTACCCCTGAACAGCTGGCACATCTTGAACGTTTCTTCGCCACCGACCGCAGTCCTACTGCCGCAAAAAGACGAGAGATCAGCGAGCTCCTTGGGATGCAAGAGCGCCAGACCCAAATTTGGTTCCAGAATAGGTAGCGTACACGTATACCGAGAGGCACACTTCATCTTACGCCTGCTCTCCGCTCATGTAGACGTGCAAAAGCTAAACTATTCGACGGAAAACAAGATCCGGAGCTTGCTGGTTACCCTCAAGACGCACCACCCCCTCTCTCAGCCGGGTACGATGCAGAGCTGAACGCGCTAGTGCACGAAACCGAACGTAAGTATCCTCTTTCAAACGCCTCTAGTCGTGTATTTGACCGTGCCCCTCAGCGATCGTTGTCATTCCTTGTTCAGAGCTGTCAGTGGGTACGTGGCGGCGAGTAGCTTCGACGGTATCGAAGTATGATCTCGTGGCATATGTCGGAGACCGACAGAGAACATTAACTTGGTTCATTCATACCGGCGGGCAAAGCTTCAAGATGGTAGTTCCCTTCAGCTCGATCTTGGACACCAAATTCTCCACCATGTCGTCTGGCCTTGGGCAGGCGTCCTTTGCACTCTCTCAACCACCTTTATTCTACATGGAAGGCGTTGACGCCGCGAGTGCTATCGCCCCCAAAATATGGAAACGATGCGCCGACTGGACGGAAGGCATGCAGGCCACAAAGGTCCTACGGCACGACCTCATAGGCGCTGCTCTCCAACTCGCCCATGTTCTTCGACTTATTGCTACCAGTACCGTCGGACCAGGGGTGTCCCTGTACCACCCAACGCATCCCCTTGACCCTGCGGGCTCGCCCACAATTCTACCTCCATCCTCAGGGCTAGTGGGGATTGCGGGGGAGCCACAGGCGAGCCCTTCGCAACCGCTGCCATTCGGGTTCAATGCACAACAGCCGTACCTGAGCCGTAGGCCATCCTTGTTGTATTCAGACACAACAACATCACCATCTAGTTTAGGCTCTGCGCCTTACCGATCTCCCTCTTCTGCTTCGTCCCCAGCATCTTCATTCTCTTCTCCTATGTACAGCAACTTTCCACCTGCTGCAGGAAACTCCTCTCCTTCATTACCTTACCCAGATCGCCCTCCACGTTCGTCCCCCGACGAGCTGCACCATGTGGCTATATCACAGATAGCTTCTCGAAGGTCTTTGGCGGATATCCACTCGCACGCCCGCGACACTTTTCCCGGCCAGCCAGCGCCATCATTGCCACCCAGCAGCTGGTACAACGACCGACGATCATCTGCATCTTCAGACCCACCCCAACCTTACTTACAAAACCTCCTACCTGCCGAGTCGAGCCCTGCAACATACTATCCTTCATCCTAGGTTTCCTGCTCTAGCTATTTATTCTCCTCAACGTGTCCCAACTATCATTGAACATTGCATCATTTGCGAACTGGTATCGCAGTTTCTCCCGATAGCATCTGCTACTTCTCTCGTTATCCTGATATTTTCCGACCTTGTTGCACAAGTTTTCCCCTTCTATCAGCTATCTATGGGCTCAAAGGATGCATCCGTCACATCCGGGTTTTCTGCGTATACCAATTTATCCGTCATGTTGCCACACTCTACGTTCCCACTGTAAGGGAGTTTCCTCGCATATGTATTGATAGATGAAGTAATCAGACATACTCTAGATATACAGCAGTATAAATATTAACAGGAATGAATGTATGTAGGCTTCAAGCTCCGTCAAAGTTGATAAAGGTATGTAACACAAAAAATCCCAAAGTCACACTAACACCTACCCACACATGTCAAATACGCCGTACCTGACGTATACCTCTATAGGCTTCTTGGAGAGCCTGAGCTAGTGGAAGGCTCACTGGCAAAAGATGGCGACGTTCGTGCCAGATTCTTGCTAGTGCGCGAACGACCCCGCTCGGATTGGTCATCCTGGTGCACGAGGCGCTTCGTACGCAACGAGACATCCGGACGAAGGAAGGAGAGCAAGATGAGCGCCATAAGCAACGTACACGCAGCCGTCACGAAGATCGCTTTAGGGAACTTGGCCACCGTAGAGCTGTATATCATGCCAAAGATCAACGGCTGATGAAATCCCGATCAGTGACTGTGCGACCTCGGTTGATGAGAGTACGTACGCCTAGGATCATTTGGCCCACAGCTTGGAGAGATGCGAGTGCACCGAACAGCCTCCCTGCGCCACCATCGCCTTCTCCGCCTGATTGTCCGGAAGCCTGTGCACGCATTTGCAGGATACAAAGCGCAAGACTGTTGACGCCAGGCTGGACACCTGAGCCGAGACTGCTCAAGGCCGTGAACCCAACGAACAGACCCTGACCTGAGTCTGCTGGAGATAGCGAGACCAGCGTATGGGACAGAAAATCGATAAACAGAGACAGGCGCAGGAGTAACACGTCAAAGTTCATCTCCTTCCTGAGCCGCCCAAGACTCGGCTTTGCGTCCTTCGCATGAGCAGGAACCGATCCATGTTGCGTTGGCGACCCATTGTGATGGATGACCGCGGACGAGGGCGCTGATTGAGGCTGCTTCGGCTTGGGTTTGGGTTTGAATGTGGAGATGATGTCTGTGCCACGAATGTGAATAGCGATTCCCGATATGCACATACATTGTGTAACTTACATGGCATGATGAACAAAAGTTGTACCGCGCGAACTCCACCAACAAAGGTGATGTAGTAACTCAGCTAAGAACGAGCTATGTTCAGCGACGACGCTTCGAGAGACAACACATTAAACCTTACTTGTTCGGCTGACCACCGGTACACATGCTCTGCGTAGAGATACTTGATCTGGAAGATGCCCTAAGCGACATTAAAGTCTGTCAGAAATTCCCCTTGTACTAGCCTCATGCATCACCTAACTCACCATGGCAAGGAGGTACAAAAAGAAGCTCATTGATAGAATCGTCAAACTCCAATCCTTACTGTACCCGCCATCCGGCTTGGAAACCTTCTTCGGAGCAAGCAGAGCTAGAGGACTAAAGAAGCGCTTCAGGAGGCTACGTTTGACAGGCATCACGGGATCGTCACTTCCAGTTGCAGCGTAAGGAACCGCGGCGCGCTGCAACCCTTCCTTCGCCTTCTTCTTCCCGAGAGACTCAGGGAAAATGAATAGTACTAATAGAAGATTTACGAACGAAGCCATCGCGGCGACATAAAACACCGATGTGACTGACGGCTGGCTGTAGAGGGAGCCTGAGGACGTTGAGGGAGATGAGAACAGCGGATGGCGAATCAGATAAGCACCGAGGGCTGGGCCAAGGGAGAAGCCGAGGTAGAAAACACCCGTGAATCGACTGAATATCTGTGCGCGAGAGCCGTCAGAGGTGCAATCGGAAATGTACGCAGATGTTGCGCCCTGCAACGTTGACCAGCCGCCAAGAAGGCCTTCTATAACGGGTGATACAACCAAAAGGATGCTTCCATGTCTGGCGAAGATGCTATGCGGTGTGGATACCAGAATGAAAGTCAGATCCCTGATCGCAGAGACCGAATGAGTTGAAAGCATGGAAATCAGGAAGATGAGAAGACGTACGTGAGAAAGAGGCCAACCGTGGCTGCTGCCAGTACACGCGTACGACCGTGTTGTTCACCAAAATGTCCCCACCATCCGGTGGTTAATGCGGAGAGCGCACCCATGGTTGTTGTCATGATCGTCTGCAATTTGGCAGCTCTAGACGAAACGCGGGGGTCTTGCAGACATCGTTGTGTAGGCGAAGCGCGAGGATCATTCTCGTCGTCCGCGGGAGGAACATTAGAGGAGCTACCGGATAAAAGGCTGTCGGAGGAAGGGAATATGAGATTTACGGTGTTCCTGTCGAGATGAGGACCAAATGGATCTAGGGATGCATGTATGGGGACGTGGCTAGAAGGCGGCGATGGATAGGCGGCGGTAACGTTGATGGCAGAGTGGGAGGTGTGGTCGTATGCATCATGCCCGTAGAATGCGTCGCACGACAGTTGTGTGAACACCTGCACCCTCGGAGCAAGGGTCATTCCACGCTACGATTACGTTAGGAGCTGATACATTTGAAAAGCAATCCAACTTGAGAGACATACGACGATGGATGCGACTATACCGAAGGGGACGAGCCTGCGAGATAAACAATTTATTCAGCATGAGAAGTCCCGGAAGAACGGGTTCGGCCTGAGAGCCTGAGCACCCAGAGGAGAAGTATATAGTCATGAGTCTTCCCGATAGTGTGGGGAGTAGTACACCTGCGGTAAGGCGCTCATGCTTCCCCGCGGGCGTGACTGATCAGACAGCGAACCAAAATATGGCGTAGCAGTCTGGCATGCAACAGCTCGCATTGAACAAAGGCAGTCACAACACTCACCATAGGGGCCGTGGACGATAGAAGGGCTTCTTGGTACGAGGCTTGCCTAGCAGAGGTGCGCTCTCTGAGGGCGGGGCGGGGGCGGAGGGGGAGCCATGCTGAACGTTATCTCCCGAATGTTGCACTTGTCTGACTCTCGAGGCTGAAGGAGTGTATGGGCCAAAATTTGAGGAAATGATAGGATCTGTAGGCTGGTAAGGGGGCTCCTGTGTCTCCTGTGTCTCAGCCATGGTGGTAGTGGTGGTATGTGTGCAAGTCGTCTCGGGGCTGACAACCGACGACTTGGTATAAATGAGAGCGGTGGAAATACTACTGAAAGGCGATCTTGAATGAAGAACGGTCGGTCGGGGCAGGCGTGTGCCTCGTGCAGCGGAAGCAAGAGATAAGGTTGGGCTATCCCGTCACAGCGTATCTCGCAGATAAGTAAGTACGGGACCGTCACTGACTGTCAGCGTCGCCGTATGTCGTGGCGGGCAGGCCGAGCGTCGAGGATGGTGGTGAGTGGGAAAGAAGAGCGACAAAGTGGATATTATGTGTGTGAATCGTATGTTTATTTCTGAGGGCGAGGGAGAGGAAAGACAAACGCGTCCAGCTGGGCACGCGGCAACATTCGGCCACCCGCGTCACACTCGACGCATTGCCTTTGTCAGCGTCTCCCTGCCTGGCCACCCGCACTAGCAGATAATTACACAAGACTACTAGTGCCGTGCTAAATACATCGCAATCATCGTCCAGACCCTCTCCTATTGCGTGCCGTCCCCGCTGCCCTATGCATGCGGCGTCGGCTGCTGCACAGGCATCTCTCTCGCCTGCCCCTGTGTGTCCTGCGCGAGATAAATCACGACATATCAGTAAATATAGCAGAATTAACACACCATGCGCTGCTTTTTAAGAGGTCGCGGCCGAACTCCACCGCTCCCTGCCTTAGCGTTCATCACCACCCCTGTGGTCTTCGCAGGTCCATTCGTAGACACAGTCACTCCAGGCGCCGGGCCCTGGGCACTCACGGTTGTCCCATTCAACTGCGTGACAGATTCCTCCCTCTCCCGCTTCACACCCCTCCTGTTATCACCCGCTCCGGCTGGTTGTCCTCCAGGTGTTGGTGCTGGCGTCGGTATCGGTGTATGTCGGGCCGGTGCAGTCGTACCAGGTGGAGGTACTGGTGTCCCAACAGGTCGAGGTGTGCCCACACCGGCAGGGGTGATACCTGACGGTTGACTGGAGGTTTGCTGTGGCGGCTGGGATGGTGTAGAGACAGACAACTTAGAAGGTGGTTGTGATCCGTGCCGCGGGTGTGCTTGACTCGGCTGAGCAGCAGGTACGGCTCCGGGCGTTGATACAGCTGTCGGACCAGGTGTAACAGGAATTGCAGCAGGGGAAGTACCAACTGCCAATGTCCCCCCTTGCTTAGCAAGCTTCTTGAGCTCCTTCTGTTGAGGATGGTACGATTCGGATGAGCGGCTCCGAGGTCAAACACGAACGGAGTGCGCACCCTTCGTTTCCTATCTTCACGCGCCTGTGGCGACTCAGCCACAAGTACGTTCATGTTCCACTGTGCGAGTGGTTATCAGCACGAGGGAACCGTGACATAATAGCAAGTATAGCTCAGCCGGAAGTGACAAAACTGAGATGAAACGTACACCTTTCAGACCATCTAAGCTCACAGAGAAAGCATCGCGTTGCGTTCGTATATCGAACGGTGTTATTGCTATTCGCTGTTTCGGTGGAACTTGCATCATGGTCATTAAATAGTCATCTTTCTTCATTGAATGTTTCCCTGTGCCACAGACCTTGAATGAAGTTGGGCATGCAGAGTCGGAACGTGTAACGCACCGGGTATACCCTTGATCATATGTTTATAGCTCGCCTTCCACTTCTTCTCGCCCTTTCCCTGTTGCTCTTCATCGTCCCCATCGCCCCCAGCCCCGGGTGTCTGCGCCGCCGGTGAAGCCACGTCCCGCGGAAGCAACTCCCTCTCCTTTCCCTTGCCTTTCTCTGCTGCACTCAGCGAAGGGCCCTGACTTCCACCTGCTGCATCTACCGGTAGACTATACGGCCGTACATACTTGTCATAGGCGGAAAGGAGTTGAAAACGTGACAGTAGGTCTTGTGTACTGTCAAAAGGTGGACGTGGCTTGGATCGTTCTATGTGGTTCGGCAACAACGCAAATTATTGCATGGTAGGGTCAGAAATTTATCTCAGTTGAAAGAGTAAGACGATAAAGACCTGGTGGGGGCGGGAGGTAGACAGGTGGAATAGCTGGTTGGTCGGGTATAGTTGATGGCCCAGCCAGTGCGTTCGTGGGCTGCAGGACAAATTTCGCCTGCTGTGAAGGACTTGGTGGTCTTGAATTTGAATGTTTGCCGTCTACGTCCATGACGACGACGGGCGGGGGCGGGAGGGTGGCGGACGATGGTCGATGAGGAGCAAAAGCCGACCTCTGTGTTGGTCACGCGTAATTACCACATCGCCCTGAAAGCCGGACAAGAAGATTTTCGGAGTCTAAAGCCGTTGTTACTATTGTTACCGTGAGAGTGATGGGAGTAAGCAGCGTGGTAGGACCCGATTACAACGGCTATATATTCAACTTTCTTGGGCCACCATGACCACCAATGCTGGACTGCTACTCTGGTACTTACTACTATGGAACAACAACATACAATCTGAAAGGCGTTATGTTTCCGCCCACAAAGCAACCCATCCGATTTACCACTGCTCGTTTGTCCTCCACGTTGTCTTCGGCAAGCTTAAGTGGGTACTATTAAGCATACTAGGTGTGCTGCATCGCAAGGACAGCTTGCTACCAAAAGCCCCCCTGCGCTCCTGGCTGTGCCTTGCCGTCTGGCGAAGAAGCCTCCGACACAGCGACCACACCAGCTTCCCATCAGTGGGGATCTACAGAATCGCGTTGAGCATCGTTGTCCGAGTGCGCCAAGAGGTCATGAGTTTCTACTGCCAGTGCCCTCGGGTCACCGGATTGGTCTGTCCTAGCTACTCTGGAGCCTCCTTGAGCTGCAGATGCGTGTATGTCGCTAGTGGCAATGGTAAGGGAAGTAGAATCTTGGGCTAGTGCTAGTAGATCTAGACTACTTAAGTGCTATAGTGGACGAAAGGTAGCGGTCACTGTAGTCGGACAGCCATCATGTAAACCTATGTTTAGATTCGATATCATGGAACACGCATATCTTGTTGCGAGATGATCCAACATCGGTATGGCTGTGTTCACTCGTTTTGTCGGTCAGAAGACGTTTGGTCGTGACGATAGTACAGGCCATCGTATGCTCATTTCAAGTGTTTGACGTAGACAGAACAAACATTCAAAACGACTACAGCAGCCTCCACATAAGGGGCAAGCTTGCTGATAAACGTTCTCAAATTCTTCTGCACAGTGAGCGAACACAGATCAGTGGTTGCAATGATATACCTGTTCAAACATATCGCCCGTATCCAGAAGTGAGAGACTCATGCACGAAGGGATCATCTTTCAAACTTTGGGGTAATTGATTTGCATGCGGCCACAAGCTAGCTACACCGACTTTGCGACATAGGTATGCGAGTATATATGCCATACACCTGCCTGCATAGAGTACGTTCTCGTATCTATACTTACAGGTACTTACAGATAGCCTGGATGGAGCACGATGGTGTCCATACAAGATACCCGAATCAAGCCAGCTGGCATTTGTGGAAATCCACAAATGACAGATGACCTATATGCGACGATCCGTCCACTTCAGACTGAGGTGGTCGAAAGCGTCTGAACTATTGCCGGACGACAGTGAGCTCACTATAAAGACACCCTGCATGTGAGTCACAATCATGGGGAGAAACACAGATGGACATACCAATGGAGACACGCTGGCAATCAGGCGTTACCCTACAGTGGTGTCACCATGTAGGGAACCATTCCGAGCTAAATAAGTACCTCTGTGAGATGTGCGATTACACATCGATGTGAGCAGTAGCGGACTTACTTGTCAACCCGGGACCATCATTCCAATTCCGCCTGCGGTCGAGCGACCTCTTTGACATAGAATGAGCTGAACGTTTCACTACCGAATGATGTTTTAAAGGCATACGTACATGGCTGGAGATGGGAGAATGATAGAGAAGAGTTGACGCCTGCGCAGTCCTTATAAGCCTGTAGAGTGTTTGCCCGTATTTGGCATTGTAGGGCCGGGTGCCAATCACTTGCCTTAACGTGCTGCTCACGCTGACTGCCACACTGACCGTAGTGGCTCAACTTGTGGACCCTGACGACCGCCTTCTCGTACCGGCGACGGGAAGGGCGAAGCTATGGCCACAACGCCAGTGGCAGAGCGGGCAGACATCCACAAGTCGTGCAAAGCAATCGAAGGCGTGGTCAATCTCCTCAACGATTACTGTGATGCCGCAGCTGCCATCGTCGCTATCCAGAAGAAGCTGGCTAAAGCGGTGCGCGAGGCTTCATCTATCAGGTCCACAAATGAGATCGCCGGTATGTCTCCAACTATGGCATGCGCATCTCCTTCACTCATAGCAGCGTCCTGGCGTTACTCACATTAGTGAACGCATTGAATGCATGTGCGACAGTTGTGGAAGCTCTGGTGGATGTGGACTCAAAGTTTGTAAAGCTTGCCGACAAGGAATGTGACTCACTCAGTGCAGACGTAAAGAAGTGGTTCAAGGTGTTGGCAGTAAGTGCAGCAGCCTGCTACCATCCGGCTCTCTGAGTAATGCTTCCGTTCCATCATATACCAGAAAGAAGAGCGCACCCACGACGCCAAACTTTCAGCTGCGAACGATAAGATCAGGCAGGCGGGGCAAACTTATGAGAAGAAGGTGAAGAAGAATCCTATCAATGCTGCCGAGGAACATGCACGCTATATGAACGTGCTAGGGACTGTTGGACCTGAGGTTTCGCAAGAGAAATAGTCAGTCTTTCGGAAACGCTGAGTGAAGTATGATAACTGATATATCTGACGTTTAGTCAGCACGCAATGTCGGTGTTTCAGCAGCACACGACACTCATCCTAGGAATGGCAGTATCTGTGTGTCGGATTGTTGACGCGGAATGGCTTCGCGCTAGTGAGGAAGTCAGAAAGGCTGCTCAGACGATAGGCCGAGTCGGAGAGTGGAGGGCTCTTTGTGAAGGTATGTATTGCAGCTTTAGCTCTTGATGTTACTCATAATACTCCAGGTGGTTGGACCGGACCCATACCTCGAGATCTGCCTGACCTTGATATTCAACAGCAACGACAAGCTGCAGACCAGTCTTCAAATGCAGGGACAACTGCGTATGGCACCAAGTTGAACAGACTTGAGGATCAACCAGTGGCAGCTCAAGCTGGCACACCTGCACCAGAATATGCTTCACGAGCCACGACACCCGCTGCTTACCCTCCTCAACAGCCGCCAACGTACTTTTCACCAAAGGATGCATCCAACGAAAGAAGTCAGCAAGATCTAGGAGACAGTAGGGCGAATAATGTCCCGTCTGTCAATTCCATAGCTTCGCTGGGTTCTTTCCCAACGCCCCCATCACACTTCCCCATCCCTCCTGTGCCAAGTTCCAATCCTCAGACTCCTGTTGGGGAAGACGCTGGGGAACAGAGACAACGGTTGCCTCGGCCTGCGCTCTCTGACTCACCTGAGCCAAGTACGCCAGAACCGCCTACCGCCAAATTACGTTCCGATTCATCAAACACGAATTTCCTAGATTTCAACTCCCCTCAGAACTCTCCATCTACTGGGAACCAGGTGAACGTGATCAACTCGCAGCAGTACACACCAACTGCTCCTGATAATATCACCAAAGCGCAGAGCAATTCAGGCCCTTCAAGTTCGCAGACCGAGCAAATATCCTCTTCATCTTCGGCATCCTCCAGTGCGACGTCGTCTGCCATTCGCTCAAGTCAAATCTACAAGCGTGGTGATTACATGGACAATGCCGAGTTCAGAGCACGCAAGGCAGCGAAGGCGGAGGGGATCCCGGAGGAGTCCATTCGCGCAGCTTCGCCCAATGCAGCGACCGTAGACAGGCGGGACATCAGTCGCAGCAGCTCCAATGTATCCGTAATGCGGGAGAAATTTGCGCGAGCGGTAAGTTGATCATGTACATGCCCAGGTATGAACTTGACACTTATTGTGACAGACTGGTCCTGCATCACCACCGCCCAAGGACGTTCCTCGTCTTCCTCTCAGCGTATCAAATCTGGCAACGAGATATGAGTTTGCAGCCGACTCACAAGATCAGAGGCGGGAGCCCAAGACTCCGGTAGAGGATCGACGCATGTCCGCCGACGTTCGTACAGCACAAGGCAGAGAATCCCCCGTAACCCAACGCGACGTGATGCCATCTCCGCAGTCCCCATCGTCGTACGTGACTGCTTCGTCGGGACCCACCGATGATGAAATTGCCAGAAGAAGACAGCGAATTCGTGAGTTGGAGGATCTTGAGCTTCGTGAACAAGAACACGAACTGCGATCCAAGGAACGTGAAATTGAGAGCCGCTCTCGTGAATTGGAAAAGGACAGACAACGATTGCTGATGGCGCGTACGTACCGCAGCGACTCTCCTGCGCAAGCCCGACAGAATTTACGAAATTCTACTATGAACTTTGTCGAGTCGCCATCCTCCCCCCTCCCTACCTCTCGCCAACCATTCCCTACCAGTGCTAGTGCAAACCAAGCTCGGACGCAAATGGCTACTGCACCATCTCTAGCTCAACGATTCCCCAGTTCGCAATCGTCTTCTAGCCAGCCATCCTCTCCAGCAGGGTACCAACCTCCCTCTCAGACTGACCATCCCGACAGCTGCGGATGCGAGTCCTGCTCCGTGACAAAGTACAACGCCCGACCAAACATTCACCCCATGGCATCATCCAACAGCCTCCGACCATACGAGAGTCCTATCTCACCCTCAAATGCGCCTACCAAGACAGAGAAACCCAGGGGATGGATCAGGAGACTGAGTATGCCTAGCGTTATGGGCAACCCATTTTCTCCTGACACGAAGAAAGGTATCTCGAGTGCGAACTATATGTCGGGCGGTGGGGGTGGAAGCCCATATAGAAATAGCCTGGCTATGCCTGACGAAGACGGGAGGCTACGTGCTTTGGCTGCTGACTCGAAGAATCGGAGTACGACGAACTTGATTGGTCGTCGGTAACACCATGCCACTTGGACTCGGACGCGATGTGGTCCTTTTTTATGAACACTGCCAGGTTGGATTTCGCTGTTTATGCCTTGATATTATTATGATACCTCTGTGGATTTCGCTAAGTTGCTATACCCGTAGGATTTGTCACTCATGACTCTAACGATCTCTTTCGCTGCTACACCTTCGATGTCCTGTGTAGCGGTTAATGCTCTCTTACGACTCACTCACGACGTTTATTACCGTGTAGCCTGTTCTTCGTTCACGTTTTCACTCATACCACAGTAGTTTTGTTTATTTATTCACGATTCTTCTGTCGATAGTTTCCATGTTCTGGCATGAGGAAGCAACGACAAGCTCGTGTCTATTTGCGAGAGAATGCTACATGTGACAAAGGAGATAATACAGGTTTACGCGGTTGATATATATTAGCAATGCGTTTACGCTCCTGCCTTCCAGTATGCAATATCACCGTCGACCACTGTAAGAAGCCATGAGCAACGATCACCATGCACAAACAGCGGAGGGACAACTTACTCTCGTACGGCTTTCCTTGCTGTCGAAGCTTACCGGCCGCTTTGACGGCAGATTCGCTTCCATGCTCACGGAGGTCCTCGTAGCTCATGATTTCACCACAAACGAACTTGTTCTCGAAGTCGGAGCTATGAAGCCGTCAGACCACAATCGTTCCGGTAGAAAATGAAAATAGAACGTACTGGATGACGCCAGCAGCCTGTGGTGCTTTCGTCCCCCGTCGGATTGTCCACGCGCGCACTTCTTGAGGGCCGCACGTGAAGTAACGGATGAGCTAACAAGCACGAGTGTCAGCGATATTGTGGTAGTCTAAGAGGATACTTGCTACGTACGTCGAGGCTCGTGTACCCAGCTTGAGTAATCTTGCCAAGTGCACTGGTGGCACCGATCTTCTTCTCTTCCTCTTTGCGCTCTTCGTCCGATTCGAGAGCCATCAATCGCTCCTCAAGGGCGACGGAGAAAGGAATCAACGGATCGCCCGGGTTGTGCTCGTCAATCCACGCCTTGATCTTTGGTAGCCTAGAATATCATCGCATACATGAGCAGGGCACCACTCGAAGGATGCGTCAGCGTACCACTTGTTCTTCTTGCGGATGTAATCTCTCTCGCTCAAGTTGACGAGATAGGTGACGGGCTTAGCGGTCAGCAATTGCAAGCCGTTGACGACATCGATCTATGGGGAGAGAAATGTGTCAATGGATGCGAACATGATAAACGTGCAACAGGTAGGTCAGAAATGAGTGTTTTCTCAATGGCATATTGGGGCGTTACTCCCGCCTCGACGAGCTGGGTTATCGAGCATAAAGCTCTTTTTCATCCTGTGGGAGATATACGGATTTATACTGACCTAGAAGGAGCGAGTGTCAGTCAAAGTGATTATGCGTGGAACATCAATAAGGGGAGGTCAGAAGGTATAGATATCTCAAAGGAATTATGGGGCGTTACTCCCTCCTCGACGAGCTGGGTTAATCGAGCACTAGCTCTTTATCATCACATAGTGAAAGGAAAAAAGAACAATTTCTCCGAAGTATTGTTTAGAAATGCGTACCTCCTTGTTAGTCCAGTTGCCCTTTCGGGCATCCATGTTATCTTCAGAAATGAGTTTCAAAACCTTTTCGACTGTGGCCTATCAAAATCATTCAGCGTAGCTCAATAAGAAGATATATAATGAATACGCACAATTTCTTCTTTCTTAGCCTTGTCTGCCAAACTTGTGCTGCCAAGCGCACGGCTGGTCTTCTTCATGTTCTCCAAATGCTTCTGCACCCACTCAATATCTTTGAGACGCAATTCTGTAGAGATAATTTCCATATCACGGATGGGATTGACATCTCCCTCGACGTGGATGACGTCGGCGTCATCGAAGGCACGGACCATCTGGAAGATACCATCGACGGAGCGAACGTGGGACAAGAAAGCATTACCGAGGCCAGCTCCAGTGGAGGCACCCTACACATGTTCTTAGTACGCCCTCAGACTTGGATTGCGTAGAATACGCACAGCAGTAAGGCCAGCAATATCGATGCAGGTCAGTGCTGCAGGAACACGGGATGATGGCTTGTACAGTTCGCAAAGCCAATCGAAGCGTTCATCAGGGACAGGAATTCGGGCCTCTTCTGGGTTAATTGTGGCATAGGGATAGTTGGCCGCCTTTCCCAGATCTAACGAACGATGAAAATACGATGAGGAGATGAGAGAAGTGTGTTGCGCTGGCATACTGACCGGTCTTGGAGAGGGTGTTGAAGAAAGACGATTTGCCGACGTTGGGGAGACCTGACGTGCTGTGGTGAGCGGGGCGGGTGAATAAGTGAACGTGCCCGACGAAACAGACCTACGATTCCGATTTTGAGGTTGTTTCCTGGCCGTCCAAGGAGGGTTTTCTTCTCTGGGGCGGCGGCCTTCTTTGGCGGCATGTTTCTCTTCTTTGCGTTGAGTATATGCGAGAAAGAAAACGACCTGAAGAGACCTGGAGGACGCGGGGGATGGTGGAGGGAAGGAGAGAGCGACAGGCGGAGACTCAGCATTTTCAGCCTCGCAGTATTTTCAGCATTTATTCGTCCATTATCAGATCGTCACATTGCCTCGCAGACGCCCGCGGCTCACGTGCCGTAAAGATGTCACTGCCCGCCGACGAAGAGACGCCACCGCCCGCAGCCTCGACAACCACCACCATCACACGTCCTCGACGGCCACAACAACGACGACGACGGCCTAAAACACGCCCATGGCCACAAAAATTATGCTCGTCTGTCTCTACTCTCTCTTCTTTGCTGTGTCTGCCCTCGCTCAGACAGTCACCACAACCGATGCGTGAGTGCTAATTCCTCACAGTCTCACACTCGTGCTCACGCTTGGAACTTTGTACAGCGCTGGCAATACCGTCGTAGAAGTCGTTACAACCGATCCCCAGCTTGGCCTGCCGACCACCCAGATTCTGGAGACTCTAGAACCCGGTGTAGCGACACCCACTCCCTCTCTTAGCAGTCCTACCGTTACCCCGATCACTCCAACTGCAACGTCTGCAACACTCGCGACAACCGCAACGACTGCAACAACACAAGCACCTGACGGCCAGCAAGGTCCAGTTGGTGCTCCTGCGCCCATCGATGGACCAGCAAGTACTTACATCTATACCTACACCACGACCGATGCAGCAGGCACGTCTTCCCTCTGTCCTAATATTAGCACTGTACTCACACACCTCGCTGCAGGTGACTTCACCGCCATCGTTGATACTTACACCCCGACAGCGCCTACTACAGCTCCCTTCACACCAACCGGGACGGGCACCATACTCAACTTCAGTGCATACCTCTCGATGATCGGCACGAATACCGTTGCACCTGACTTTTCGGCATCCTCGCACATAACAGTTCCTCGATCACTATTGGTCGGCTCAGGGGCCATTGCGCTTGGACTAGCAGGCGGCTTTGGCCTGGTGTTTGCTTAATTGTCTTCCTACTTACAGCTCGACTGCGTACATTATACCTATCGTTTTGCATTGTACATCATACCGACTCGGACTTTACAGTAGCTTAGTGCATGTACGTTGATGACCGCTTGTTACGACAACCCCACGAACAATTTCTATCCTAGACATCTGGCTCAACGTAGAACGTCGAGCATGGACTGTATCTGCTATCGAATTCATATGCTTTGGTCAATTGTTTGCAGTCGTGATTCAAACTTCTACTACCCTGATGGAACTATATCCGAGGCTGAGTCCGCCGCATGTCCGTCCCTTGACGCCATCATATACTCTCAGCTTACCTCTGCTCACTCACCGCTCACAACATATCTCTCTCTCCGTCTACACCATCAACACACCATAAGCTTTCCGCATAGAAGGAAAACTGGCGACTACGGCGTCGAAACCAGCAGTCAAGCCCGAAGGACCAGAGGTCCTGGTGGCGATCGCGTTCCTGGTCGACTCTTCTATCATCATATCGACCGACTGGGGACAACTGTTCGCAGAATATGCAAGTCATCTGTTAACCAGGCTCTTCGAGCGGTATGGTCACAACAGTAACCCTGTACGTTGCTTTGAGCTGTCTCATGCGTCTAGTCCTAAGTAACGTTTGCATGCAGTTCCGAATAGGTTTCGTGAGCTATGCGCCGTCTTCCACCCAACCTACGCCATTACTATCCCGGACGTTCTTCACATCACCCCCAGCATTGTTCAAGGATCTCACCACCAACCCAGCAGTTCACGGCGTGGGTCATACAGGAAGTGGTGGCGGAAAGGGTATGGCCGCTTTGGAAGGTATGGTTGCAGTTCTGGAGGTATGTACTCCGACATGCATACGCTGTATACAAGGGGTTTGAGCCCTGTTAGCTCTTTGACAGATTCAAGGAAACTGCTCAGCATAAGACAGATGCTGTACAAATAGTAAGTTCAACTCCGGTTCTGTGCATGGTGTTTTGCAATGTAATGAATTACTTGACGGTACAGAAGGCTCATGTCATTCACCTGGCTGCTTGTCAACCAGATGCTGCACAACGGCCAATCTGGAACGTATCCCCAGCACTTGATAATGTCACATGGGAGACTTTACCATCCGAGTTTCGAAAGGTGAGACTCTGTCACTACCGCCTACCATTTTGTGATTGACGTGTAGTGTACACCTCCAGAGAGATATCAATTACAGCTTGATACAACTGCGGCCTATACCACGACTGAACGAGTTGTACAATTTGGTACAGTGTCTTCAACTTGCTTACTAACCGGTATACGTAACTAATACTACGGTACTTGGCATAGGTTGCGGCAACCGGCTCACAGGAGCCATGGTTTAAGGTACGTCCGGGGCACAGTGTACGGCTCATGGGCTACCCACCCGCTCTACCTAAATGTAAGGTCTTTTCTCTCTATAATTGTTGAACACACACTTATGCACTTATGCAGCTGGTGCCAAACGCAGCATTGACTCTAATCCCAGTCCCGACACCAAGCGCCAGAAAGTGTCATCTCAGCCTTCTCCGAGAGTCACGCATGCCACGCCTCAACAGAAGACAAACACACCCAAACTTGCCCCTGCTACAGCAAAACCGCCGAATCCACCCCCGCAGATACAGCCGTCTCCAGTGCTCACAACACCTACTCCTTTGGCTCCCGCCCCCGCAAAACCTCCACCCCAAGTTCAGCCCCACCCTCCTGCTAGTCAGCCACCTGCCAAGCCGCCGGTACCGACGCCTCAGCCTTCCACTACACAGTCGCAACCGCCACAACCAGCAGCACCGTCTGCTCTTGAGATGTCTCTAAATGCCAATACTGTTCCTGCTGCAATTGCTGGGCTCTCTCCCGAAAAGTTCCAACAGTTTTTGGCACGACTGGACATGGGTGAAAAGAAGATGGCTCAACAGGAAGCTATGGCCAAGGCAGCCGAAGCCGCTGGGCAGCTCGAGGAAGCGAAGAAGATAAGAGAAGCTCTGGGGAAGACGATGTTTTCGATGCAGAAGTTTAGGGATATTGTACGACAGGTTGAGCTTCGCAAGGCGCAGGAGCGGCAGCAGCAGCGGCGACCTGAGATGGCGCAACCAGGGGAGGTCGTAAACCCTAATCAGGCGCCTCCGGGAAGTGCATCGCAGCCCATCATCATTTCACCGAAACGAGAGCCCACTGCCCTTCCCGTGCCGTCTTCACCTTCCACCGTTCCTGCACATATCCCACCTGGCGCGGTCCCGTCCCATCTCTCGCCGCAACGCGCCGCAGCACAAGTGCACGCCCCTCCTCCTACGCACGTTCCTGGCCCTGCTCCTTCGACCGTAAGGCCCCCGCAAGCATCACCACAAATGGCGACGCAGATGCAGAAGCTGATAGAGCAGCGTAACCGTGCGGCACCACATGTACCTCCTGCCAATGCTCCAGGCATGGCCCTGCCTCAACAGAGCCCCGCCCCTCCGCAGGCCCCGGTTGGCGGAAGTCCAGCACAGCTACCACATTGGAGAGGTTTGTTGACCTGGTCAGGATCGGATTCAGGAACACACGTGAGAAGAGAGATGCGAGCATCAGTGGCCATGTTGGCGAACCGCCATAGTGAACCAATGTGAGTACTACGATGTGCTCGTCCGGTCGCGTCTAACCGATATTATCATAACAGCGATTTTTCGAGCTGGCCAAGCTTGATGGCTATATCGCCATCCAGGGAGCGCGCTGTCCCGGTTCCTGTGCTACAAGAGTGGATGAAGAAGCACAAATGTAACTTGTTCGGTATGCACGCTCTCCCTCAAACACCAGATACGAAGGCGATGAACGAGGAAAGCTTCAAGACGCTCTGGCGCCTGCTGACCGAAAAGGGCATTGTGGGTCTTCTATGTCTTCAGTCCTGCATGTTGATGCTTATTTCTGGTACTAGTATGCTGTAGCAGCTTGGAACACCCAAAACGGCCCAATGGAGAATCGTATCCTTATTTTCCCTGTCAAGACGCAGCTTTACGCAGCATACTTCCCAACCCCAGGTGGTATGCCCGAGCTACCTAAGCCACCAGTCAATCTCGAGATAGCCCAGAAAGTCAGGGAGGTCATGGCGAGGCTGTCGCCAGAAGAGCAGAAAAGTCTCATGGAACAACCACCTGACAGACGGATGGCGTGGCTTCAAAGCTTCGCCATGCGACAGCAGCAAAACATGCTCCAACAGCAGCAGCAAAGGCAGCAGCAGCAGCAACAACAACAACAACAGTTACCTCCACACCAGCAACCACAGTTCCCTCCTCAGCAGTCGTCCCATATGAATGCCATGCAAGCGATGGCTGCTAGCAACCCTGCGTTCCAGCAACAACTACTCAACGCTAATCTGCTTAACAACTTCCCAGGGGTCGTTCAGCAGCAGCATCCACAGCAGATGCCTCCCGGGGCGGCGATGATGAACTACGGGGCAGTCGGGATGCCGCCTCCTACGCAGGGAGGTATGCATCAGCGAACGCCGAGTGGAAATTCGATGATGCAGATGGGTGGTTTGCCTCCCGGTGTGACTATGGAGATGATGCAGTCGCTCATGGGCAACAGGCCTCATTGAGAGTGGGGGCGTGCGCTTGGTTTACTGTACGAAGGCTGTATAATAACACTGTAATGTTAGTATATATACCAGAGGATCTTTTTTTATTTACAACAGTATTTCTGTGTCTTCTCTTGGGTTGCCTTTTCGGTGCATGTCCCTGATGTGCATCACGTGATGCATTTCCGAAATTGGCAGTGTTTGCAGGCGACAAAGTCGGAGGCAGGCCGACTCTTGCTTCGCCCTGCTCGTCGTCTAGCTCGTTGTACGCATCCCTTTCCCCGTCGCCGCCGCACATTCCACGCGACTTACACGACTCACGACAAACAAAGCACACCCAGTTTTTGTCTGCGGCGCTGTTCCCGGCCACATACTGCGTCGCTCTCACAGCATCCCGTTCTTGATCACCGGCCAGGTTCATTTATAGAGACTTGTGAAGCTCGCATGCCTCCTCGCCGAAGAGCTCAACCCGCCACTCCCGCCCGCGCCTCATCAAATGTCTCCTTCGTAGACCTCCCTCAACACGAGCCCTCGGACGAGTCATACGTCGCCAACATCCAAAGCCTACGACGTAGCTGGCAATGGGCAGCCTTCAGCCAATTCTTCTATACTTTCGCTCAGCTGCTGCAAATGCCAGAGGTCACCTTGTCGGTAAGATATCCGTTCATCGCATGCTGGGGGCCCAGCGAATCATGCGTATTGTAATGGTCGCCTTCACTGACGTCGTGCTGTGTTGTGCAGGATGTCGAGGATGACCTTGCTCGCGGAACCTCTCTATACTTGCCCCGTATCATGACCCGGCTCCTGGTGACCATGTCGCTGGATAGGAAACTCACGTGCGTGTTTCTGAGCTTTCGGTGACTCTCACATACTCATCCCAGTCTATGCACAGTGTAAGCAATTGGCAGGCAGGTTTCCGCAAGCAATGTATGAAGCGTGGTGGGCTGTACAATCCGTTAGGACCAGAACCCTCCGTACCCTCTCAGAACCCGACTCCCGAGCCTGAGGAGCATACGGAAGAAGAGGCTTCAGCAAAACTGAACGGGGGGCCTGATTCTCCTGCTGCTTCTCCTGGCGCCACAGAGGCAGTCGAGCAAGCTCAGTCACCCAGAGAAGGGGACCATACTTCTGAAACATTGGAGCCGAGTGGGGAGAAGAAGGACGACGATCGTCACGCGGAAGATAGCGTCAAGCTTGAACCTAAGGAGCTTCAAAACGATACCCAGACATTGGCCCCGAGCAGAGAATGGGCAGAGCTCGATATGAAGGAGAAGCTTGAAGCCCTCCATATGTTAACGGAATGGCAATTCGACAATCCACATCGCTTACGACAACAGATGAAAGATGACGGCGACCATGGTCTTTGGGTATGTATCGGCTGTCTTGCCTTGAGAGGAACTCCCGTTTACCTACCATCTCCAGCGTATAGAACCCATAGGTTATGATTCGAAGACGAATGCGTACTGGCTTATAGGACGTGCGTAATATCACGGATGCCTGTTAAAACTCGTATACTCACCTAAAACATTGTGTTAGCTGACCGACTATGGATACAACGCGCCCTTCCCAAACCGCCCAGGCCGGCCAAGCGAAAGCGACCGGCCCCTGCAAAGAAGTCCAAACCTACAGCATCGACTAGTAAAGCCGCGGAGGTGGAATCAGAGCCTGAGCTCGAAACACCAGTACCTGCGAAGCGCACACGCACGGCCAATGGTCGTACTTCGCGGAGCAAACCCAAACCAGAAGAGTCAACTCCATCTGGTAGAGGTGCTCGAGCCGCTAAATTGAAAGCAAACAAGATGCTGGACGTTCAAGCTAAGGAGCTAGCAGAGTTTCAAAGACAGGCAGCGCTACTTTCCAGTCCGTCGAGGGCCACACGCACGAACCGTTCCGCCCGCTCGGGTACGGGAGCTAGGGCGCAACCTAGTCCTTCCAAACGACCGGTATTGGGCACTCGAGCCAGCGCGCGGCTCCGTGGTGCTGCTCAGGATTCAGATGACGAGTGGCAGCAGGTTCCTGACGATTGGTTCGAAGATGAAAAGGATAGCACTGCGGTGGTTTCTGGACGGCGGACCCGGAATAAAGGAAAGGCAAGGGCAGAGCCAAACGGGCAAGATGCGGAGGATGCAGCTGAAGTTGCTGGTCTGGGTAGCGACGCGGTGAGCGAGCTTACAGAGCTGTCCGATGACGACGATGGTGGCGGTGAAGAACCGGATAAACCTGAAGAGCAAGTCACGAAACCGGACGAGACTGATCAACCAGAACAACGGAAAGTCAGCAATAAGAAAAGCAAGGCGAAGGAGGAGCCTGTCGTGGAAGAGGAGACTAAGCATGTCATTGAATACCTTCCTGCTGTCGAGGTTCCTGAGGATTTTGTGGAATGGGAGGCGGTACGTCAAGCTTGCATATACTTCGGGGATTGATGTGCGGCGATGTTTATCGAAGGTCATCTAGATCTGCGTTACCTTGCCCGAGTGGGAAGCTATCGGCGAACGCTTTGCAAATGCTACCCATTATCTGGAGAAGGCTCTGCACAAGGTTCTTTCGCAAAGCATCATTCCAGCTGTTGTCGCTGAGCTTAGGGTAAGTCTTTTGAGTGTAGTGTTAGTCTATTATATGGGTCTCAACCTGTTGCAGGAGATCGAGCGGAAGCGCAAAATAGAAGAGGCTGTAGTACACCGCAAACGATCGTCCCGGATTGCTATCAAAGCGTCAGAGAAGGAACAAGCACGAGCCGAAGCTATACGCAAGGCGGAGGAAGAAGAAAAGATGTCACGTACAAGACGTCTAGAAGCCAGGGCCAAGAAGGAGGAGGACGAGCGTGAAAGGCGCGAACTGGCTCGTGAACAGCGCCGAATAGAACGAGAGGCAAGGGAGCTCAAGATCGCGAACAGGAATGCTCCTAAAGAGGGTTCAAGGTGCGTGGGACCAAGCATTAACTCTAACAGTCGTGACTTATGGCATTTCCAGCGAACGGTCGAGCGCGCAGACTACGCCTGCTCCTTCTACCCTGTCAGCGCAGCCATCGGTCAACAGTGTGGGCGTCGCTACGTCGCTCAAGTCTAACCGTAAGCCTACGCCGAACGGTGTGCGCAGCCCCGACTGGATTCTTGACTGCGAAGTTTGCGGGAAGAACGGGATCAATATTGTACGTTATTTTCTATCGTCGCTTTGGTGTATGTTGTAGACGAAATTTATAGGACGATGGCCTCCCGATGGTGTCTTGTGGCTCCTGCGGAAGGTGGCAGCATATAACCTGTCACGATAATGTCGATCGCCAAAAAGGATACCCGAAGCGCAATTGGACGACTCAAAAGTTCCTCTGCCAGAGGTGTGCCTCGAATTACAGAAGTAGCAATGGTCGCCACCACCATTCGAGTTCTCATAATTCATCCGCCGATGGCTGGGTGCAGCCTCATTCACAGAAGGCGCCGGCACCTTCTACGCATGTGTATAGCCAGTCCACCTCCGACACGCGATACTCTCAACAACCCCCTTACGACAACCGTGGGCATTACAGTGGGCAGCACTATCCGGCTCAGTCGTCTACAGCAGCCTTGTATTCCAGATCACAGCCTCACCCAGTGGCGTACCCTCAATACCATCACGAACAGCGCGGATATTCCAGTCATACGTCTCACTCCTCAAACCAATGGCAAAACGGGTATTCCACCGTGCCTGACGCACAAAGATACGCGGATCATGGAGCTTATAATGCTTCTCGAGCGAGTCTTGCATATACGGTATGTGTCCATTTGAAGCTACAACAACATATCCTGATCGCACTGTGACAGAACCCTGCCGCCATTCCCTCTCAGTCTTACGGAGCTATCCGCGAACCTCAAAGTTATGCGCGAGTGCCCGACGTGCAAGGCTATCAAAGGATCTCGGAAGCGCAACCCTATAGCCGCCCAGCACAGTTCCATGCACCCAATGGTCAATGGAACCATACGGCTAATGGCTATAACGGTACAACCGGCCAACGCTCTGCAAGCCATATCAGTGCTGCTGAGTCCTTGGCATTCATGCAGGAGGCCACGCCGGCCCTTCAGGGCTGGCAGGCCCCTTCATACACTCAACCACCTCCGCCTGCCAATGGGATGCACCATGCAAGCGCATCATCTGTACCCTTACACCATCCGCAGTCGAGTATGAGCGTCGGTCATGGCCCCCCTTATCAATTCCCCGCATCTTGATGACACCTATATCCTAGCAAGTTGACCTGAACACTACATTAGTTCCAGCTGTAGAGTATTATCCATCGGATTTCTGTAATATCTGTTTATATTCCAGAAATATTGCACGTATTGGTTTCGTGCGTAATTCTTATCCTCGTATACCGGTCACTGTCGGCCAGTGCATGACCCGCCACACAAAATTCTGCACGATAAAGCCCACATCCTGCATGACTAGACATTAGGCTGGGCCTCACGTTGCATCCTCTTCTTTGCTCTCGCTTTGGCCGCCTTGGTCAGTCTGCGTACAGAAGGTTTTTGATAACTAAGGCCTTTGAATCAGAGAAGGAGGAAGCTGAACTGTCGCTGGACGCACGTAATGCCCTGCCGAGTGGCCAGGTCTGGGAGCGGAGCTCGACATAAAGTGATCTTCATGAATGCAGCTTTCTGTCTCAGTTTGGGGCTAGTTTGGCAAAGGTCAGTCATGTAACTTCAGGTGTTTCTGGCGTAAGGAACGAATCGACATACAACTTTTTGCCACTCAAAGCATGAGATATCGCGAGAGAGCGTTGCTCTTCGGAGTCGACTGCTTCAGACTCATCATTCGAGGAGATGGCTTCACCAAGTTCATTATACTGGTATAGGCCTGACAGACTGCCACTGCCGTCAGCCAGACTCGTATCAAGTTTCTTCAGATATTCCCGTTTTATGATTTCAGCGACAGAAACAAGCCTTGGTACGAGCAATGTTGAGTTTGGTATCCCGCATTTCTTCTTAGTTCCTTGCTGCCCCGCAGGATCAACAACCTCTTCTGTGTCGTCTTTAAACTCAGGAGATGGAGGACCACTTGTCGTGGCAGGTAAGGTGTGCAGTGTCAACGGACGGGTGTCATTGTCCTACAATAATTCGAACAACCATCTCGGTGAGAGGAGATATATTTATGATTATTGATGGGACCAACCTCGAAGAAACGAAGCGCAAAATCAACCCAAGCTTGCATTTTGCCATGAGCAGTGATCCGTATTTCGTGAGCTGAGGTATGATCAGGACTCGAAGCGGCCACATGTTCTACGTTTGCGTCTGTAGACATCTGGACGGCCTAGTCAGCACAACTTGTTCTCAGTTCTGCGTTCCACCACATGTGCAGTGTACACAGTGATGGTGGTTTACCGCAGCAGCATGTGAGCGTGTGAAGGCATGGCGCTTTCGACTCGGATGCGTAAGCGCTTGTGCAAACCTCGAGCTCGCTCGCCGAAGTATGAATGGTGACAGATCTGAAGCAGTACATCTCGCGCACGACGCAAACAAGCATTCAAGTATAGTGACATCATGGCCTGACTTGTGAGGATGATAGACAGAGTTAAAGTATTAATATCCAAGAGCAGATCACCAGAACCACAATTTACCGCAGGGGTACATGAATTTCCGACCTACGGTACTTTTACTGTTTCCCTTATGCTATGGGTAGACATTGACACACAGTAGTCACAGTAAACCGTGCACTTGTAAGTTAATTGGCAAATGCCTGGATTCCCGTCAATGCCTTGCCAAGAATAAGAGTATGAATATCCTGGGAATACATGAGTAACACGACCTGAGGTATAGCAACTGCGAAAACTCACGTATGTGCCCTCATATGTATTCGTGACCTGCAAATTCGCTACGTGTCGTCCAACGTGATATCTGTGTGGGGATAGGACAATAAGTCTGAGGTGCTCGTGAAGAAACGGTATGCTCACTCGTCTGCACATGCATTACCACCGAGAATATCGAGGACCCTTCGTGCATGCTCGAGGGCTTTCCCGCAGTTATTGCGCTTCACAAGACTGATCATCTCAGGTGCAACTTTACCAGCGTCCTTCAGTCGCCCAACCTACGGTAAACGCGTCGGATTTATTTGTAATGGAACTTTTATGAAGGTGAGCATTCAGCTTACCTGCAGACTGGCATGCAGACCAAGAACGGCTTCTGTTTGAGCATCGACCAACTTCTTCTGAACGAGTTGGAAAGAAGCTAGCGGACGGCCAAATTGATGACGTTCGAGAGCATACTCCTTAGTGCGCGTGATGCAATCCTCGAGGGCACCAATGACACCCCACGAAATGCCGAATCTACAAGGAGTGGTGGTTATAATCAGTATATGGCAAGTTTTAGCTAAGAATAAAATTACCTTGCATTGTTCAGGCATCCAAAGGGTGCGCCTAAGCCCTGTCCATGGGGTAACAATGAATCATGGCCAACATTAACATTATCCATGAAAATTGATCCCGTCAACGAGCAGCGCAGTGCAAGTTTGTTCTTGATGGCTGGTGCAGAGAGGCCTTTGGTACCCTACGGCCCACAGTTACTCAGAATACCAAGTTGGAAAGAGCAACGATGGATGACGTACCTTTTCAATCAAAAATCCGCGGATTTTTGAGTCCCACTTGCATCTTGCCCAAACAACAAAGAGGTCACTGACAGTTAAGAAGCTCAGCTTCGGCAAAGAATAAAGAATATAAATACTGGAGTACTTACGCGACAGGTGCATTAGAGATCCACGTCTTAGCACCATTCAGGACGAATCCTCCGTCTACCTCTTCTGCTGTAGTCTCCATACCAGCAGGATCAGAGCCATGGTTAGGTTCAGTAAGTCCCTAAGAGCGTCCAGTAACAACAATCAGCTTTGAAGAAACAGAAGCAATACTGGTGGACCATACGAAGCATCCTATAATCTCTCCCTTGGCTATAACGTAGGACAAATCAGAGGGAGAAGCTGAAGGGTAGCAATTAAATGCACTCACCAAGTCGCGGAAGATATTTGTCTTTCTGAGCATCCGTTCCATACGCATAGATAGGGTGCATAACTAGAGAAGATTGTACGGAATAGGTTGAACGATATCCGGAGTCCACTCTATTCACGTGAAAATAGGTTGGATGCGGGTTTCAGTAGCACCCGAAGATACTCACCTTTCAACCTCTCGTGCAATCAATCCATAAGCAACACTGCTCGCGCCAGCGCAGCCGTAGCCATCGATTGTTGCTCCCAGTAAACCCAGTTCACCCATCTCGGGGATTATCTTGGGGTTGAACTCTGGACATAGAAGTGAAAAATGAGAGCCTGTTGGTATAATACACTAGAGATAGTCTACGTACCTTCTGTTCGTTGTGCATGAAGCACGCGAGGTAGGAGAGTTTCCTATACGGGCATCAAGATTTGGTGACTTCCGTACAATATTGGAAAGAGAACTGACCTGACAGAAATCTCGAGCAGTATCACTGTATACAATTTAGGAGCACTTTCCGGATAGCATGCGCCTGGTGACTTACCGAATAGCCCTCTCTTCCTCCGTGAGTAAACTATCAATGTTCAGCGGGTCCTGACGAACAATAGGTTATGATTGTATGAAGTAGGAACTGCAACTGCGAGACCTACTTCAGAATTAAATTTGACGAACTCTGCAAGGCAGTCGCATAAGCCAGAATTCTTTGGGGTGAAAGAAAGGTACAACTTACTGTTCGCAGTGGAACCCGACGCAAATCTGCGTCCACCAAGAGCAGCAACTGACCACGTAGGCCTGGCTACGGCCGAGAGAGCACGACGAGCAGAGAAGGACATGCTTGGTGTACGGTTTCTACGTCGATGAGCTGCTGCACATATACGAGTGAGAAAGAGTTGGGACTTAGGAGCGAATTCATGGTGGGGGCACGCTGGTAAACGACCGGAAGGAACTCGGCCGTATTCCGAGTGCGGGGTAACATCATTATCATCGGCCGTCGCATTCAGGGGTCCGGTCATCGACCCCACAAATAATCACACTCATAACTGGTAGGCGGAAAACGAATAACGATTATGATACACAACATGCTCTACGTGCAACATTACTAACGTATGATAGCGCGAGGATCTAAGGTGGACAAGAACATAGCAAGAAGCCGAGACATACAGCGCGCACAAAGTTCGTGGACGGTCATGAGATGCAGGCAACTTTACCACCGGTCATGCCTGCCGCCATAACCGCTGTCCTGGTGGTGACCTCCACCACCACCGCCGCCGAAGCGGTTTCCGCCTCCACCACGGCCACGACCGCCACCACCGTATCGGCCTACACAGAGCAACATGAGAAACATCACCAGAGAGAAGAGATCAATCTACTTACTTCTGCCTCCACCGCCTCCACTGTACATCGCCATCTCCTCAAGCTGTGGCGGTACGATGGCCTTGGCCTCACGCAGGATGCCGATGAGTTCGCGAGCAGATTTGGCGTTATCGGTGGTGAAGTAGGTGTACGAGGTACCCTTCATTCCAGCACGCTGCATAACCGTAGTTAGTGCATGTTAATAAAAACGTAAAATGATTAGACTAACCCCTGTACGACCAATACGATGGATGTAGTCTTCGCAGTTGTTAGGGAAGTCATAGTTCTATGGAAACAGTGAGCGTATGCCAGAAGGAGAGCGAATTCAGACGTACGATGACATATCCAACATCCTTCACGTCTATTGAATGTAGACGAGCAGCCCAGGTTCCAGACAATTGAGAGGAGCACACAAGAGCGTACCGCCGGAATAAGGGTCATAGAGGAAACAAAAGCACGATCAATATCACGAAACCCGGGGAGTAGCCCAGAAGCGCTGCGACAGCAGGGAGTGCACTCAAACAGTCCTAGGGAACCTCAACCAAAGAAGCACAAAAGGGGCGGTTGAGGCGTAACGCGTCCGAGCGGTAGACAGGCAAGTCCAGTATGCGTAATACTTGATGAGAGAAAGCGAACTGCCGGATCCTGAGACTACGCTGCTCGAGTCCATAACCGCTACTTGTCAGAACAAGATATGCAACTGTCCTGAAGTACAGCGCAGCCCGATCACAACGCACACGAGTGGACACAGCCGCGCGTCGTGAGGGCAGAGGTCAGAGGGAGCGATTGGCACGATCCAGGGAGTCCGCCGACATCTCTATACGCACACGTTTTGCTTGGCCTGTCTTGCTCCAGATACGATCCCAGAGACCTGAAAAATGAGTATGCACCACCATATCGACCCCTACCATGGTCTATCTGTATCACAAAGCATCTGACCAAGAGAGTGGCTAACTCTTCGATCCAGCTTGTGATACGCTGCAGGATGCCGAAGCGCTTGCCAACAGGATAGAAAACATACCGAGACCACGAGACGCTACGTCAGTAGCAATCAGGATGGGTGAACGACCAGCTTTGAACTCGCCCAGCACCCAGTCACGTTCACGTCTATATGCCCATATTAGCAATTATGTTCAGCAACCGAGACTTGTCAACATACTGTTCTTTGTCACCGTGAATGGCGAGCGCAGGCCAGCCATCTTGACGCAGATATTTGGTGATATCGTCCGCAACCCTCTTTGTACCAACAAAAATCAAGACTTTAGCATTCTCTTGGCTAATCTGGTCAAGATGTTTGATCAGCTTGTTGCGTTTTTCGAAGTCGCTGCAGACTTCGACGATTTGCGCGATGTTGTGATTGGCCGTAAGCTCCATGGAACCAATGTTAACCTGAATGAAATCCTTCAAGAAATCCTAGATACGACGGATTAGTGTGTCTCAATGCGAACGAGTTGAATAAATAATTACGTTGGCGAGCTTCTGCACGTCCTTTGGCCAGGTTGCGCTGAACATGAGGGTTTGACGATCAGGGCGAATCTGGCCAACAATTTTGCGGATCTGGGGCTCGAAACCCATGTCCAGCATGCGATCTGCTTCATCCATAACCAAGTATGTGACTCGACGAAGGTTTGTCTTGCCAGTCTCGAGCATGTCGATAAGGCGGCCAGGAGTGGCGATTACAATTTCAACTCCCCGCTGTAAATCCCGAATCTGTGGCCCTTTGGGAGCGCCACCGTAAATGGCAGTGTTGCGGATACGCGAGTTGGAACTACGTAGGTGCGTAAGAATACGTAAGTTAAGACGAATATACTACATACCCAAACTTGGTGCACTCTTGCTGAATCTGAACCGCAAGTTCACGAGTAGGGGCAAGGATCAAGGCGATCGGGCCGTCGCCTGGCGCAAGAAGAGGTTGTCTGAGGGAAATAATACATGTGAGTACCATGAGGACACACGAGGAGCACCACACTCACGCGTTGATGTGCAACATGGCCGGCAGTGCGAAAGAAATGGTTTTGCCACTGCCTGTCTGTGCGATCGCGACTACGTCCCGACCACTGAGAGCCATGGGCCACGCTTGGCATTGAATGGGGGTAGGCGCAGGGAAGCCCTGGGCGCGGATGGTAGTCATGATATACTGCGGGAATCCGATTTCTTCAAAAGAAGTGACCGGACGTGGAATACCACGGCCTTGGACCTATGTCATAGGAAGGTTAACAGTTTGAACAGGGCATATTAGCGGCTCGACGAACCTTCATTTCCTTGCTCTTTCTGAACTCCTCAATCTCTTGGTCGCTGCGAGCTGATACACGCTTATCTTCTACGTAGAAATTCTTTTCGAATTTCTCGAGCTTATGGGAGCTCCAGTCGACTGCGCGAAGGCCACCTCCCAAATTACCCATGCGGTCGTCTCCCCATCCACCGCCTCCGCCACCACCTCCATAGCCGCCTCCGCCGCCTCCATAACCACCGCCATAACCACCACCGTAACCGTGACTCTACAGACGTCGTCAGAGAATGTAAAGAATTTGATGAATAAAATAGTGGATTACCATGTTTTTAAGATTGAAAGAAGTGTTTTGAAACGAGGAAAGTGAATGAGGAGAGAGGCAGATGGAGGTAGGTGACAGAGAAAAGTTTCTCGTGGCGGCTCAGTTCACCAGTGCATCAATTTATTTCAAGCGCCGCTTTGATACCACGTGAGGCAAACTGCACTAACGAACCGGCGCTCTTCTCAGCCTGATCGCGCATACTTATACACTCTGTACGTAGTGCTTTTTAAGTTCAATAGCTGATGCTTATAAAAGTAATAGCTTCAATTGCAACGAACGACTGTGAGATTCACTGAGACAGAGACAAGGAAGACAGAGAAAAGGAGCGAGACAACTATGCCGGTAAAGATAAAACACCAAGAGATCTATATAAAGTCAGCACTATCCACGAGGCCAGGTACTTATACAACTCCCGCTCACCAACTCAAACCAAAAAGTCCAGGGATATACAATTATCAGCGCCACACAACGTTACTGAATCAGACAGTCTTTCTTGTTGCGTCGTTTCTTAGGCGGCGAGGGGTATCGTTTGCGCATGCGCGTGGTCAGATCTTCAAATACGTCTTGTACGTGCCAGTTCTTCTTCGCCGACGTTTCGTACACGGGGTGGCCCCAACGGGCAGCATATTCCTGGATTGTCTGGCGCGTGACTTCGCGTTCAGTGTACTATAGTTCGTAGTCAGCAAGGCAGCTTTTGTTAGTTGATCGGACAGGAGACAACTTCATGCTCACCAGATCTTGCTTTGTGCCAACTATGACAATGGGGATATCCTGTCTTCCGATCAGACAATAGACACGTAGACTGGGCTCAAAACAACTTACGGGCTCATCACCTTTGATATGAAGTATTTGTTGTCGAATGTTATCCAAATTACGAAGACTAGCTTCGTCGGTCAAACTACGCCATGCAAGTTAGGTCACGGTATCGAAATATACACCATGAAGCGCACCTAAAGACAAGCAGGAATCCGTTTCCAGACTGTCGAACATATTCATAAGGCTACCGACTACACTGGCATCAATTTAGACCGACCGTTATGTACACTTCGTTCAGCGCAGTGAACTGCTCGGCACCTGCGGTATCCAGTATATCGAGCTTAAACAATCCCGTTCAATATCGACCAATGAGAGAAGACACAGTAACGTACCGCCATTGTCTCTCCGCTGACCTCGATTTCGCGTCGGTACTGCTCTGTTGTGGCGCAAGGTAAGCAAGCCAGCGCCCGCTGTATGTACCAAGTCAACCGACCTTCTATAGTGGGGTTGTAGTGCTCTGGAAACTCTCCCTTGACGAACCGCACCGTTAACGCAGACTTCCCTACACCACCCGCTGCAAAAGACATGCACCACAGTCAAAGGTATGCTGGCGTCGACTGTGGGAACGACGCACCGCCCAACACAACAATCCCATATTCACGCATGGCGGCTCGTCCACGGCTCGATCCGCGGACGCTGTCTATGAAAGAGTGGAAGCTGGGGCGACGGGAGAGAGGGACGAGAGAACCATGCGTTGCCGTCGTGGTGGAAGAGGTGAGAGGGGGAGAGAGCGTAAGAACGAGCAGGGTCGAGAGAACGAACACAGGCCTCGAGGCAACAGAATCCGACTCACCGACGTTTCCCAGTTTGGCTGCGCGTCAAGCTGTCCCCCATCTCTTGTCCTCGACGTCCACCACAGCGCAGACAAGCGCACCGACGACGACAACAACGGTGACAGAAGGGCAGGGATCGTTCAGGCCGTGCTCGCAGTCATGGTGAGACCGCGCGTCTTCTTCGACATTGCTGTTGACGGCAACTTGGTGGGCAGGCGAGTCTCCAATTAGTCCGCTCGGTCCTGGAACTATCAGCTAATCCGGTGCTGGAACTCCGCGCAGGGTCATATTCGAACTCTTCAACGACACTGCTCCCAAGACATGCGAAAAGTACGGATGCTATCCAACACTGTCTGTCGATGTACTAACAAGTTGTCCTAGTTTCCGAGCCCTCTGCACAGGAGAGAAAGGCCTGTCCGCCTTGTCAGAGCGTCCGCTGTACTACAAAAACAGCATCATACACAGGTCTATCAAGGACTTTATGATCCAGGGAGGAGGTGCGCTAATTACAAATGCGGGCTTATCGTGCCAGCCTAATCCCGAAGTTGCGAACAGATTTCACAAAGCGCAATGGGTCAGGAGGAGAGTCAATATATGGAGGACCCTTCCCTGACGAGGATTTATCACGCCCAGTAGACTCTGAAGGGTATGTGGATTCCAAATAGCCGACACAAAGCTCGGTCAGCTGATGTCCCCGTCTCAGTTTGTTGTGCATGGCGAACAAAGGACCGAATACCAATGGCTCACAATTTTTCGTCACTTTACGTCCCTGCCCACATCTCAATGGTATGTGTTGTCTGAGTCACGTATGTCCGCGGCACTGACCCATTCACAGGCAAGCACGTTGTATTTGGCAGAGTCTTGCGTGGGTATCAAGAGGTCATACAGAAGATTACTGAAGTGCCTGTCGATGAGAAGGACCGCCCTACTGTACCAGTCACAATTGCAAATTGTGGTGAGCTCATGATGCGCAGTAAACCTGCTGAGACCGAACCCAAAGTTGAAGGTATGCTCTCATCGCTATCAGAGAGATGGTACAGCTGATGGGAGACTGGTAGAAGCAGAGACACGAAGTCAGAGTGACTCCAATGACGACGTCGAGCGAGAGCGACGTAAGCATAAGAAAAGACGGCACAAGCATAATACTGGGAGCATCAGCGACGACGAATCCGATGAAGGGCACAGTAAGCGACGCCGTCACAAGAAGAGCAAGAGGAAGGACCGGTCTCGGTCACATTCCCGTGCCAAGGACGTTGAGGACAATGACAGAAAACGCACTGGCACACCTGAAGAAGAGACAGAGGAACAGTATGATGCGAGGCTTGAGCGCGAAGAGAAAGAACGGCTGGAAGAGCAGAGGAGAAAAGAGCTGGAACGACTGAAGCGCTTGAAGGAAGACGTACCTACAACCAACGGTGTAAGATTTAAAGGTATGTTGAACGTTACCATGTTATTGGGCTCAACCTAAACACGAACCCACAGGTCGAGGGAGGATGAAGTACATGGATCCAGAGCTTCGACGCGACTAACAATACAATCTGCCATTACCTATATTCCAGCTGCTCCTGCTGACAATGCCCAGATACCGCTAACTTACACTGCTGTGTTTATTTCTCTGCTGTACGTTCAGTAATGATTCAAAACAAAGTATCGAGCGGCTTACTTGGCCCCAGCTTCAACCACTTTGGTACCTTCGTTGGCCCTTGGCTTGATGTAGAACTGGATGTCGCCTTGGCCTTAGCGGGTCCCGCAGGTGTTGCGGTTGTGGCCGGCTCTTCTATGACTGGAGGTCTTGGTGGATCCTCTGCAACTGCTAAGAAAGATTGAGCGAGAGGAGCTGGGCTATTCACGTCTATATCATGACACCGTGGTTCATTGAGGGTCCATGCGACGTATAGCAATGACTTACGGTTCAGTGATTCATCCTCGAACTTGAGGTGCAATATCGCAGTCGGGGCCAGTTGAAGCTGTAAAAGGGTTTGGTCGCGCACTTTCAAATCGGAGACTTTCAGTTCCCGCTTCGGTGGCGTTTGGTCTATGGTTTGCCAACGAAATTTAATACAATTGTCCATGTAGTGCTGGTCTTGAGATGTACGCACATAGTACGAACTTGATTGACTTCACATCTTCTCTCAGAGACCCGCGCACAAAGGCGTAGACTGACCGTATCTTCTCGCTGGAAGAGAACGTCTTCTCAAGCTGCGTACGATCTGGAAATCTGACGCGGATCGTAGCCTAATAATCGCAAAAGGTTGGTGTGAAGTTGTGCGGTAGACATCCGATACCACATACTGTTGGATACTTGGCTGCCTTTGCCTTCTGCTCTTCATCTCGCATGGCCTGTGTACGAAGTGGCGCATTGACAAGAGACTGTGTGCGCGCAGTCAAAGACTCTTGCGCGGCCTTCAGGTCAGCGGGTGTCGGCGTGAAGTACGAGTCGGGGATATTGGCAGCTTAACGAAGCATGTCATAGTTATGAGCTACGTTCATTCGATCACTTATAACCACACTCACATGGTCCAGCATCGGGAGTATCCTGAGGTGGTCTGTACACGCGGAAAGCAGGATGTTCTTCTGGTAAAGGCTGGGTAGCAGCGGACGACGTGGTCGGTGCATCAGACGACATGGTAGACGGTAGGCTCTCAAGAAAATGCGAGTATGTGGTACGTGGTGGGAAGCAGGCGCGTTCACTGGCTCAAAGAGCTCCGATGAGCTGAAGAAACAGTTCGAATAACATCGAATTCACTAGTCGACATACATGACTGCTGAGTAACAAGCTACGTGGATAGTCCTTCTCTGGCGGCCGGTGTTATTAGTCTGGAAAGGGGAGAGAGGTCAGTATGCGAGTCGAAAGCAGTGCGCAGCCGAAAGTCAGAAGGTTGTAGGTTGTCTCATATCCTCGGTCCCAGGATGCATAGGCGGCGCACCCCTTTGGTGTGAGATCGAGGACAATCGAACGCAAATTACAAAAGAGCATCATATGCCTTGGATAATGAAGTGAACTACGAACCTGGTGGCACTGGTGTGTTCGAGATATGTATGCGTAAGTAGTGGACGTTCAGAAACGAGGAAAAGTTGCGAGAAAAAATCAAAAGAAGGTGCTTTTATTATTTGTTTGTTGTTGCTTGTGCGTTGTACGGGCGTCTATTACGGCTCTGGTGGGATCGAGCCTCTCTGGAGTATGAGACAAAGGTCTAACCTAATCGTCCATGTGAGTACACAGTCCATGCGGGGGAAAATATGCTGTAAACTCACGCGCATTGCAGAAATTTGTCGGTATTAAGTATGCCTCATGATCACTCCCATGGCTGTGGTAGCGAATGTCACGATCACGACCACGTCCCAGAAGCGCAGGGACACAGAGACAATCTGTATTCGCGCATCGACCGAGACAATATCGTAGCTTTGAACGCAGAAGGCAGCCCTTCGGCGATCATCAAGCCCTGGCACGAACGCCAGGACGAGGGAGCTGTGTGTAGTGGTAAAGTTTGCGCGGTCGAACAGCCTAGCTGAAACTTGATCGCTCCCAGTACTTGGAGTCAGATGCGGATGACCAGATGTACGTGTAGTCAAGGGGAAAGGGCTGTATCAGATCCATAACAGACTCGTCCGTCCAGGATTATCCGTATCCCGTTCACGGGTTCTGTCAAGTTGCGTGCACTGTTACTGAAGGCGGGTCCTGGGGACCAAACTCCTGCAAAAGTTGCGCTGGTGAGTACTTTCACAACCATCGAACCACCAGCAGATTAGTGACATCTCTCTTCGAAGTACAATAATGCGGATGATCTTGACTTCTCAGAGATCGCAGACCGTAAACCCACACAGGAGTTTGAAGTTCCTCAAGGAAGAGAGGTTGGAGAATACCATGTGATGTGCGTATATACCCTGCGCGTGCTATCCCTCCCGCTCGTTAACGTACTTTCCAGGTCGGCGAAATTCCCGGCAGCAACCTCGATTACTCTCTTCTTTCCCGCATCTCAGGGCGCAGATACCACCCGTGTATACTACGTAGGCTTTCTCGGGCATTGGAGTGAGGTAAGTGGCGATCGAGGAGTAGCGTATATATCGTTCTCATCCTTGCCGTGGCTGTTAGCGCAAGTCCGAACCGGTCATTGCTGTATACGAATCCCGAGCGAACCCAGCTGACCACCTGAAGATAAAGGGTATTCAAGGCGCTGCGTATAACTCTTAGGTCTTACTACATGGCTTATTCATCAGGTTTTGCAACCACATAACGATTCTTGTATAATCCTCACTCTTGATATCAATGCCATGCTTTCTACCGTCACACAGATATGCATATACATAAAGTCATAAACACTACGTATTGACCACTGGGTATATCCACTGTCTGCTCCAACAGTCGAGTGTAAAGCACAGGATATTTAAACCACCGGATACCATCTTTTAGATCTTTACGTCATCTATCTGCTCAGCCAACTCGTTGACCGCGTCATCACCTTCTTTCTCTGCGTCAGCCGACCCCTTCCTCGCGGACGCAGCGGCGTTGGCAAAGCTGAACGCTGGACGGACATTGGCAGTAGGAATAGACGGGCTGCGTGTCGTTTCTCCCTTGGGAGATGTTGGGGCAGTGGAAGGGGTCGAGGTCGCACTGCGCGGCTCTCCACGGTGGGAGGCAGCACGGGAGGAGGTACGAGACATAGTATGGCCAGTGGGGCCGCTGTGGCTGACCCGTTCTCTAACTTGTTCGCGTTCTTTTTCCAGACGGTCTGCGACTGCTGCCTCCTTAGAGAGGGTATCTACGGGTCTGTATCCGTCGTTCAGCAGCAAGTCTATCGCAGTAAAATGAGCCAACTTACCGAGCAGCACCAAAAGGACTAGATTTTGCGGCTGTATTGGCAGGGTTTGGAGAAGCCAGCGGAGACGACACGTTTGAACTGCCGGAACGGGGAAGCAGCTCAAGCTTCCTGCGGGTCATCTGAGGGGTAGGGGGCACAGAGCTGGAGGCTATATCATAATTGAGTTGAGTCATTTTCGACCGTACACACTCGTTTGTTGTGGAGTACTTACGAGAAGTGCTGTTACGTGAGACAGGTCCTCTCCTCCAGTCGCTTTCTTCAGCGACAGCTGGAGGTTCTCTGGCTGGCCCTAGATCTCCACGTCGACCTCCAAACCTACTACGAGGCTCGTCGGGAGGTCCACTGGGTACAAACTTGCTTCCCTTGGACCAAACGTCCTCCGAATCTGCGGCACCAGAAGGTCCACCTTCCTGGGCTCGGAATCCGGAGCCACGTCTCCTGGGTGGTTCCAATTCGGAAGGCGGACTCGAGGGGGAAGCACGAGCAGGAGGGGCACGACTGGAACGCCAGTCACTAATATTATCAGATACGGCTGGCGGAGGAGGCTCGCGAGATGAAGGACCGTCAAACCGACGGCGGGAACCATCGCGTCCAGCCAACTCGGGCAACGGCCCATCTCGACGCCAATTGCTGGCAAACTTATCGTCGTCAAATCCACCTCCACCAAAGCCAGAGCGTTCCTTCGCTATAGTTGTTAACCTAATTAGTTACCCATCCGTTATAACGGACACAAGTCACTCACGAGGCTCGGCTACACTGATTCGCACTGTTCTCCCAGCTAGAGGCTGAAAAGGAACGTTAAAATCGAGAGACATTAGTTACTGAGCGGTACTCACAGTCCCTGATTTTGCTAGACCATCTTTCAAACCCTCTAAATCTGCGAATTCAACGTATCCGAAGCCTTTAGGCTTGTCATCCCGATCCTTGATGATCTTCACTGATTTTAACTATGATTTACTGGTCAGCTAAGCTGCAGCAAATCGCACAACTGACTCGTACCTGATGTCCAGAGAAAAAGTCCTCTATCTCTTGCTCGGTCAAGTCGAAAGCCAAGTTGCCAACAAATGCAGTATACGGAGGCTCGGTTGGCAGGGGCAGATCTTCGCGAGGAGGTCCCCGATCCGCTATGAAAATATCTTAGGATCTGAAGAGTACAACAGATCGTGAAAGAACGTACGGCGCGATGAGAGATAGTCATCTCTTCTGCGCTCTCCCGGTCGAGATCGGTCGTCGTCCGTCCGTGCTGCAGCTAGAGCAGTGTTAGAGCAGCCTGATCGGTTGAAGGGCGATGGGACTCACGAGCGGTGGGAAGTTCATCCATCTCATCTGCCCATGATCCAAGGGCTGCAGCGGCGGTTGAGCACTGGTCTGTACGACGACTGGGACGAGATATGCTTACCGCTGTCCCCGAGGAACTCGTTGAGAGACATTTTCTGTGCTTTTTTGGGCGCTGCAGGGGCTTGTAAGCTGAAACAATTTCGTGGTCATTCTCAAACATAACGTACGCATTTTGACAGCTGTCTTGTCTGGGCAAGTCTGCTTGTGTTGTTTGCGTCGTCGGCGGCGAGGAGGGCGTCGATAAGTGAGAAGTGACTGCCGCACAAATTCTTGCAGCCGAATACGGGCGCCAGACCAACTCTCACGCCTTCCGCCATGATACTGCTCGAGGTACGCAGTCTCGTCCGCGTTGTCGTCCTCGTCGCCGCCATCCACGACGCTCACGATGCCTGCTAGTCAAACAACTACATTATTCAGACCACGCTTGCAGAGAAGCTGATCAAGTGAGTTCTTACTGCGAGCCTTCACACTTGACATTCATCATCTCCTCAAGGCCGTCATCTCTGGACGTGCAGTTCGTCGACTTCGATGATGTCCGATTCCACCTGTCAACCCCAGAACGCAAAACACAGCTGGTGCTCTCGATGAGCATCCGCTGCTGGGACGAGCTCGCTCAGTATGGCGTCCATAACATCCTGCAACGCGAATACGGCTCCATGGTGAAGGCGCAGCCAGAGCCTGAGTACAACGTTAGCCTCGAGTTGGATCTGGAGCAATTCCCTGCTGAACCAGGTAAGCTGGGCCAACGCTTGCTGAGAGTGTCACTCATGTCGTTCAGAGGCGCGGGAGGCACTCGTCAAGTCCATATCGCTTCTTAAGCGCAACGCCCTTGCAGCACCCTTTGAGACTGCCTTCACGACTCAGAAGCAACTAGCCGCAGCAGGGAGCGGTCAAGGGGAGCTTCTGGCCTTGCATTACCGTGACGATGAGACTATTTATGTACAGGCTTCTTTTGATCGTGTCACTGTTATCTTCTCGACCATGTTCAGAGAAGAAACAGATAGAATATTTGGCAAGGTGTTCCTCCAGGTAAGCGTGACTTCAGCCCCATATAACAATATACGTGTGCTCATATTTGACACCTAGGAATTTGTTGATGCCAGGCGACTGCCTACCATCCAGAGCGCCCCACAGGTCTTGTACACTACGGGCACCGCACCTTTGGAACTCCGTCACATTCCGAACCTTAGCCAGACCGAAGACGTCGGTTTCGTCACGTTCATCTTATTCCCCCGTCACTTCGAGAAGCCCGCAATTGCGGAGTCGACCATCAGCCACATCCAGAATTTCCGTGATTATCTTCATTATCACATCAAGTGCTCGAAGGCTTACATGCACTCGCGCATGAGACATCGCGTCAGCGAGTTCCAGAAGGTATTGAACAGGGCAAAGACAGAGGTGGCAACAGGCGAGCGGAAGACGGTCAGGTATGTCACGTACAAACATGTTTTTCTGTGAAGATTTACTGATTCACCTGCTTATCAGCGGTCGCTCCCTCCGTTAAGTGGATATGGAAGAGAAGGACGTCTGTAACAATAGCAATGGACAGGACCGCTTACAACGACTCTGTATGTAGCCTGGCGAGCAACAATGTGCACTCTATGGTAGTCTAGTAAATAGGAAAATTTGGATCAACGTCTTTTGTCCACGCTCTGAGGCCCCCGATCAAATCTTTGGCTATGGAACCATCGTCAAGGCTGCGGATTGCATCGACTGCCAGCTGAGAATCATTCCCCAAGCGGCAGGTGAAATAGACTTCTTTTGTATCATGACCAACATGAGCCTGAGGATTTGCTACGAGCTCTGCAAGTGGGACATCTTCAGGTGCGTCAGTACAGATAAGCAGCACTAAGATTGCATCGCGTACTGATTGAGCCAGGCAGATGGCAGATGCCAAACTCGACGGGTGGACGAACATCGATAATCCGGGTCTCAGGATGAGACTGAAGCACGGCTGCCAGATCCTGAAAACACTATGAACGAGTCTCTTTGACAGATAGTTTTCATCGCTTACTTTGGCCTTGATCCTGTGGTCACCATCATGCAGACCCAGGGTCTCCCAGTCTGGCCGCGTTCCTCCACAGAATGCGACATAATCCGTGGAAGCAATTTCTCCAATCTTTTGGCCTTCATCTCCACATGCAGGGCAGGTCGGCCGGCGTGTACGAAGCTTAATACTTCTGAAGGGAGTAGGAGACAAAGCAGAATACAGCAAAAGTGATGGCTTAGCCTCTAACGGTGATCCAGCATTTAAAGGTCCAAAACTGTACATGACGGGGAAAAGACTCACCATGAAGTCCAACGATAATCTTGATAGCCTCTAGAGCCTGCAGGTTGCCAATGACACCAGTGACAGCACCGAGAATTCCCAGTTCAGCACAGCTCCCAGCAAATTCGGGACGAGGAGGTTTGGGAAATAGACATCTGTAACACGGCCCGTCTTTCCCATAATTGTAGGTGCATAGTTGCCCTTCGAATTTCTGTGCCGCGCCACTGACAAGTGGCTTTTTGAGGGCCACACACGTATCGGAGAGAAGGTATCGTGTGGCAGGGTTGTCAGTGCAATCCACCACAATGTCAAATGGCTCTAAGCAAGTCACTGCGTTCTCTGGGACTAGAGCGAAGGTATGGGTGATCAGGGTTACGTGAGAGTTGATACTACAGATATTTGTATCAATTTGTGGTCGATTTTTCTTGAGAAGCTTATTTACCTCGAAAGGGCCTCTGCAGCTGAAAGTGCTTTGTTCATGCCGATTTTCTTCTCGGAATGCAGAACCTGGCGCTGCAGATTGGATATTTCCACTACGTCATGATCCACAATCCCAACAGTACCTGAAATAGCATTCAGTCACGATTCCACATGGCAGTTTACAGGAAAGACCTACCGACACCTGCCGCAACAAGGTACTGAAGGGCAGGACAGCCAAGACCGCCAGCGCCGACGACAATCACAGATGACTGGCGTAGCTTAAGCTGAGCTAAAAGCAGTGAACATGAGCGAGAATGCATGATTTGTGCATCCATACCTGGCAGTCCGAAGTTGTCTAAAATCATTTGGCGTCCATATCTGCGATATTCGTCCAAAGACAATTTGGGAGCTGAATCCATTTACGCAGCAGCTGAAACATAGAACGTGTTTATTTGAACCTTGTTCCGATACCGGTATATACGAGCCCTAACCAATTACGTTGAGCAAGAAGAGATAGATAGTGGAGGTCAGGGACGAGATTTGTGGCCCCACTAACGCACACAACTTCTTTTGATCGCGGCCACGCGCTAGGCTAGAGTAGTACTTCATCCCAGACCACGATCTCAGTGACACTCTCGTTTGGATATCTACGTTGAGTATTAACACAGCATCTTTCTAACAGTATGCTGACATACACGACTTAAGACCACAACTATAATGGCCAGTATAAGTGTTGCCGGAGTTCGACCATCTGTCCCCATTCCTGAGGAGATAGCTGGTCCCCCGGGTGACAATATGGCAATCATGTATCAAAGTGATTTACTCCATGTCTGACTCGCCATATTCTTGTGTGCTCACACACCTCACTGCTACATTTCTTGTCCTCTTTCAGCGCGCAAGCCACCTCTCGTGCCGTGGCCAGACATCGGACATTTAGCGAAATGGTCCGTATCGTCCTTCAAGTTCGGCTTTGGTCCTGAATGCCTACGTGACGGGGATCCTGAGACATTTTGGCAGTATGCTTCTTTTCGTAATACTATCTTATTTTCATCATCATTAACCTATAAATCAGTTCTGACGGTCCCCAACCGCACTTTGTCACAATCGAGTTTCCCCGCAAGGTTGCAATACAGGTCTGTGCTTGGCCTTCGAATCGTTCATGTACATGCTCATTATGGGGCGTAGAAACTGAGCATATATCTTTGCTTCCCTCTCGACGACTCGTATACACCAGCAACGATTGCCGTTAGGGCAGGTACGGGGGCGACAGACCTGCAAGATTGTCGCGTACTTAGCCTCGACAAACCTGACGGATGGTTCACATTCGACATCTCAGCAGAACCGAATGACGAAGGCGATGGAGCGTAGGTGACAATGGCTGTTTCCGTAACGCATGCTGATAATATAGGATCTTAGGAAACCGGTCTATGCATATGTTATCCAAGTAATCATTGTGGCGAACCATCTCAACGGCAAGGATACTCACGTGCGAGGAATGAGAGTCCTCGGCCCTCTTGAGTGAGTGTTTCTGATCTGGTCAATACTCTTACTCACAGTATATACAATCAGGGAGCCCACGAGCGAATCGGATCCTTTCCCATTTACAAATCCTAAGTTTAGGATGTATGAGAGTATTCGATAATGTAATGAGAACCAGTGATCAACATGATAAATTACGGCACCGTATCCGCAGAGGAGGAATGCAATCATTGAATGAAGGGCGGATGAGTACGTCTAAAGATGCCGGCGATAATGATGTGACAGAAGCCATTGTATACCTGCAGAGTTCATAGACATCATATGTGTCTACCCGTCACGGTGAGTTATATGGTACGCTGATCCACACATGTGAGTATTTGAAAGAAATGCGAGCAGTGAGATATACCGACCTTGAGAAGTACCCACTCTCTGATTATTTCACCTACTCGCGTATGCATGGTGGCTCGACAGTCGGGACAGGGTACAGAGTCGACCCAATAACACATTGCTGTCTCAATATGTGTACCTGAAATCCCTGGAAAACATACCAACACCTTATGTGTAAGTGTCCAAGTTTCAAGTCTCACAGGCTGAATTTGACTCACCAGGGTGGCCGTTGCGACATATTTCTGTCCCCTTGAGTCGGAACGCACTTTCTGCTATTGAGCGATTCTGCACGGAGCAGTATGGTTTTCCAACATGAGGGTACAGCTTGATCTCGAACATGGCCTTGAGAGCTCCCATCCGCATTGCATGTAGATTGCGAAGCCTTTGCATGTAGCGGTCTCCTATACGCACGACCAAATAATCAGGTATTGCATGCACCGAGTGAGAGAGGGTGTAGGAGGATGAGGCGACGGCAAGGTCTTCCAGCCCATTTTCACCGGCAATGGCGTAGATCTCGAGCGGGTAAATTGGTATATGGTTAAGGAAGGTGTTGTACAGCGGCTTTCCTTGGATAAGGTGGCGCTGCAAGCAGAGGCCATATTTTTTGATGGCCTCAAGCGATGCGAGAAGACACTGGAAGCTAGGATGGTAGGTATCACAGGGCATGCCATATATGGTGCAAAGAAGGACATTCAGAACTTCGGTGGTCTCCGCGAGGCAGAGTTCTAGGGCACTATAGTCCAGATTGTTGCAGATCTCTCCGTAGGTAGGAGGAATCAACCAGCCGAAATTATTATGTGATACGGTGACCAGTTTGTGATAGTGGACGAGGAAGAAGACGTTATCGCTGGAGAGAATGATGATGTTGGGGAGGATGCCATTTGCCTTGAAGGTGAGATCGAATGCATCGGACACATCGACCGTCAAGCCACCCTCTGAATGTGCGTAAGGCGCATCCTGAGAACTGTATTCAATCTTCTCGTCGAGAGTGAGATAAACAACGTGGGCACGTGTAAACTCGGACTTACTGGTAGAACGATGCCTTGCCTGATTTGATCGTTCCTCGCACTACTCGTGCTGGCATTATTTTGGAAGAGACGCTGATAGAGTCGGTGTGGGTAGACGAGATCGTTGTTGTGAGCGAGGGGGGCAACGTCAGTCATGACGAGGGTATGAGACAAGCGACACTGCAGGCATCCCGGCTGGGACAGATGCGTCCAGCTGGGGAGAGTCGAGACAACCTCTTGGACGAGTACGAAGCCTGGCGCCAGTCAACATGCTGTAGACGCAGGATGTGCCAGCAGGCAGGGCGCGTTGCGTCAATGTTCCAAGGCGGCAAGTACATTGCTATAGTTGGTCGCAGCGTGCACTGGGCACCCGCCATACTCCCCCACGTTCTGCCTGTGATGGCAAACATATTGCTAGTCTTGCAATGCATGGGCCGCCTTTGCCGTCGAAGATCTAACACGATGTCAATGTAGAAACATCGATTACTTGGCCGCAGTCATATGTCCGCGGACAAGCCCGAATTTTCAAGGTTCCCTTAGAAGCACGGTATGTCCGGGAAAAGATGTCACATTACTAGCGATGGCAAACTCTGAACTGTAAAATCATACACACTATCCCATAAGTTGCGTAACATCGTATGGCGGATACTTGGTTTGAGAGAACGTCAATAACCTACGGAAATACGTCAATAAATTGCACGCTGTTCTGCTCAGCCATATTCACTTACCGCTTCAGCGACTGGATGTATTTCCGACTAACTTCGTCGTTCAAAACGTGTGCGACCTGGTCGGCAGAAATCTTTTCTCGAGCAGAACGCTCATGAATACTGTGTTAGACAGCGTTAATACTCATTGCTGTCGCGTACGCAGCCGGACACGCACCCAACCATGGTGACGCCAATGGGCCAGGGCGCGTTCCCAATGGACAACCGCAGGTAGGAATCGTTTGCTTTCTGGTACTGGCGTTTCTGCATGTAATGCACAATTTCCGCGACACGAGCGAGCATGTCAGGCGGTAAACTCTACTAACGGTATCAGCAGGGAGTGCCAGTGACTGTGTAAAACTTGACTTGCCCTTGAGCGCAACAGTTTGAATAGTGGTTTAAGATACTCTGCAGACTGGTGCTGAGTAGCTGCAGCCAGCTTCCCTTGTGTCGTTCTCTTGATGTGTTCTGCAAGACCAATGAGATGAGTTAATATGCATGTGCTAGAATACGACCTACCTGGTCTATCGTCCATCCATTGTTCCCACTCTTTGAGAGTTCGCTTCAACGCATAGTATATGATGGGATACAGCTTATTGGGGTCGGTCTTGACAAGATTCAGGTCAAGGATTTCACCGCCAGCGTCCTTCCCTTCGCGGCCCTCCTTCTGCTTGGAACTCTCGTTGATTTCTTTCTGCGCACGAGTCTCAACGTCCTCGAGCGCCTTACGGAAGTCGTTCTGCCCTCCGTGTCTCTCGTGCTCTTTCTCTTCGATGAGCTCGAGCGCACGCAGACGAAGCCGCCGGTCCCTGTCCGACTCGCCAAAGAGTCTGATAGGCTGTCCCTTGGCACGCAGTCGACGCACGGCTTCCTCATTGGAGATGTTGAATGTCGTAGATGACGAGGGGTCTGGAGAGGCAGTGTCCCTTTGGCCGTCCGGACGAGGAGTGCCGCTTGTTGAGCGGGAGATAGCCTACTCTCCATTGCAGATGAGCCTTGACACTGTGTGCGACGACGAAGAGGAGACTCACTTTACCCTTGTTCAGCGCTGCCTCTGCCTTGTCTTTCTCTTCTCGCTCCTTTGCGAGGGCGTCCTCCCTTGCCTTGCGCTCCTGTTCCTCCTTGAGGCGTTCAATGTCGCCCCGACGCATGTACTTTGTCGGCCTCGCATCTGGAGTGGGGAGGACGTCGAGGGTCTTTCGTTTGAGAGCGAGCTCAGCTTTGAGAGCATCCATGACTGACGGTGGCAAGTAGCATCTAGACGCCGGTTCGGGCTGGACTGAGCTGGTCCGGTTCGCGACTCGGGAAATATTGGTCTTCCGCCAATTCCCGCATCCTCAACGCCGTCTTCCTCGTCCTCAACATCAACCTCGACGTCCACCACAGATTCATAAACAATGGCCGACGCAGACCTTTCCAGGTAAGCAATGCGCTCGTCGTTACCTTAGACATTGAGCTCACACCCGTTACAGCAAATACATCCTCCAGACTGCAGGCTTTGACGGTTCGCATTCTTGACCCCTCTCCCCCTCGCAGTGACACTCACTTAGCCTTCCAGCTCGCTTCCCCAACACCAACCAAACCCGTCACTGGTGCGTTTTTCTGCGACGAGCAGCCAAGGTGACACAGCCAACTCATGCATGTCCACAGCTTCCAGAACTACACCGACTACTTCAAGTGTGTCGCTGCCAAGGGCGAGGATTTCGCTCCCTGCAAGCAGTTCAAGCGTGCCTACAACTCCCTCTGCCCCAGTGCGTATCTCCAAAAGTTCTCCTCCTTACCACCGTGTGCTCATACAATCTTTACGCGTTTTCAGATGAATGGGTTTGTGTCACCTCATGTTTTGTATAATGTCTTGTAGTCACTGACCAACGTCACCAGATCTCGAGGTGGGACGAGCAGCGCGAGAACGGCACTTTCCCGGCTTCTCTGGAGCCCTGAGCGTTGATACAGCTGGTCTCGTACAATTATGGTGGAGGGTAACATAGACGCTTTACTACGAATGGCCCATGTCCTATCACCTAATCCCCATCCTCATATGTAATGACAACGACTCCATAACTATCATCACAGTGTGGTTGTAAGGAACAAGATACTTCATACTTGCCTCAGAGCACTCGAACGATACATACAAACCTTTGCAGCTAGGTATACGATGGAGAGAAAGACAGATGTCAAACACGGGTACTTACACAACTCACACTGGTATGCGAGTGCGTTACGACCTGTGAAGGACCTAGAAAAGCTCGTCGCGGATGACAAGTGGAAAACTAATACCGGGGACGCTTGAAGTCGCGATCATCATACCCACCAGGGCCTCCTTCACGCTTGATGCCGCCTCCATACCCACCACCCGGAGGTCCATAACCACCCGGCCCACCAGGTCCTCCAGGACCACCAGGGCCACCCGGCCCACCATATCCCCCACCTGGAGGACCGTATCCTCCAGGACCGCCCTGTCCGTTCGGTGGGCCGCCAAATCCATTGGAGCCATGGTCATTGAACCCACCGCCTTGATAACCAATGCCACCACCACGGCCACCGCTAGGAGAGAACGTTAACATATGCGGTGGTTGAGCGTCATGGAAAAGCACTGACCGGAAGCCTCCTCTGAAACCACCACGTCCTCCTCCGCCGAAATCATCCCTACCTCCGAAACCACCTCCAAAGCCTCCACCTCCACCGCCGCCTCTAAATCCTCCACGGCCACCACGGAAGCCGCCACCCCTGTCGCCACCTCTAAAGCCACCACCTCCACGGCCACCTCTGAACCCTCCTCCTCCTCCACCACCACCTCCACCTATGAAAGCGGGCGCGGGAGCTTCTGGTTTCGGTCTTCCACCCAGTCCACCGCCAAGACGACGTGGCTTCCAACCCCTTACCGTGCGGCCACGTTCCACGTCGACTAATACTCGCTTGCCCATTATGTGCAGCCGGTCGGACTCCTTGTAAGCAGCTAGAGAGGAAAACAACAAAAAAGATACAAACCGTAACGGTTACGCTGACGTTAATCATGCATGTGATGAGTAGCAATGTGTTTACCTTTCATGTCGCGTTCTCGTTCGAAAACGATAAACGCATATCCTCTGCTGCGCCCCTTCTTATCGCGAACTATTCTCACCCGTTCAATACTCCCGAAACCTTCGAATTCTCGACGAAGATCATTCTCCGTGGCGCCTTTGTGCTGTTCAACGATGAGTATACGTTTATTCCAGGGACATATAACATATACATACCAGACGAGAGATGAAAAGAGTCTTGTAGGGATCACCAACGGCTTCTGGGTCATCCGCTGGTTTGTCTATGTCAACAGGCGTGAGTATGTGCTTCCTACGTAGTTGCATAACAAGAGTACGATGCATACGTACAGGTCTCTTTCGCAAGCTTGAAATCCTCCGTCCTCTTCTTTTTCCTCTCTTCTCTACGCATCTGTCGCTTCGTTTCCTCTGCGAGTGTGAAATTTGGCTCTTCTCCCTCTTCCATGCCTTCACCTTCGCCGGAGGTTAGCATACCCTGGGTCTTCTCTTCTCGAAGGGTTGCGAGTATTTGACCAACTCCGGATACATTCTTGTTGTGTACACGGTCAATGTCACGGTCGAGAGGCCGAAGATACGGCAGAGGGGGACGAGGAGCAAAGAGTTTGAGAAGGTTGGGTGGCAGCAAGTGGGTGCCGGGCATGATGAGACCGAGAACTAAGACACAAGATGTGTTTTTGTAGAGTAATTGCGCAGGGTAACTAAGTTATGGAAATGCGTGGATGTTGGTGGACGTCGGCGCTGGCCGTCGTCGCTGGCGGTGGTGGTGGGAGGAGGAAAGAGGCGTCGCTCACGTGCGGCAAATTTGGCGGGGACGGAGGACGCCGGCGTCAACGCAGTCGACGACTGCGACCACCGTTTGCACGGCCCAGGCGAGTGTGTTTCCTCTCGCTGCCATCGTTGAGACCATAGTTGACGGTGATTGCAGGTCTAATGTCGTCGTATATGTCGCTCGGGTCGTACGTCTGCCGCAGATACAGACCCGCCTGGAGGACGCACCCAGGGTCTGCCAAGTTCTCGTCCATCGCCCGAGGACGTACTAAACCCCTCGAATTTGCCTCGTTTTTCTTCCACAATTCCCAGTGGAAATCCACCACTTCTGTGTCTGCGACAAAATATGCCGCTCCGCCTCTTCCACGCCGCACCACGCGTGCACTTAGCTCGACCATTTCAGCAGAGAACACTCAAACAGCCGAGCCAGCGTCGTTGGTCGGATACAAACCGACAGAGGTTCTAACACCGCGACGACTACTCAAGATCTACGCTCAACTCTCCAAATCACAGCTCACCACCCTCATCGTTCTGACTGCCATGGGAAGTGTGGCATTGTCACCGTTGCCGACAACGGTCCCCGTGCTGCTCGCCACGGCTGTAGGGACTGCTCTCTGCTCGGCCTCGGCCAACTCTCTTAACCAACTACAAGAGATCCCCTTCGACGCTCAGATGGCTCGTACGCGCAACCGGCCACTCGTACGTAGAGCAATAACCCCTGTCCACGCCGCCTGCTTTGCTACTGCTACAGGTATCTCAGGGCCGTTGTTGCTCTGGACTATGGTGAATCCCACCACTGCCATACTAGGCATCTTCAATATTGCCCTTTATGCAGGTCCCTATACCTGGATGAAGAGAACCACCATATGGAACACTTGGCTGGGCTCTGTAGTCGGAGGCATACCGCCTCTTATGGGCTGGACAGCCTGTGGTGGCCACTTGCTTCCATCTCCAGACCACCCTGTCACGTTCTTCCTCCCTTCATTCCTCACCACCACCCCGCTGGATACATCATTGATCAATAACCCACTGGCACCCTTTGCGCTGTTCATGGTGCTCTTCAGCTGGCAGTTCCCCCATTTCAATGCTCTCTCACGCTTTGTGCGAGAGTCATACGCACAGGCGGGCTACCATATGCTAGGCGTCGTAAACCCTGTGAAGAACAGGCTTGTCGCCCTTCGACACGCTGTGTTGTTTGTCCCCATTTGCTCAATCCTCGTACCGCTCTCTGGGCTCACAACCTGGGCGTTCGCACTCACTAGTCTCATACCCAACGCAATTATGGTACAGGCCGCATGGAGATTCTATAGTACTGGCTCAGGAAAGCAGGCGCGGAAACTCTTCCAGCATAGCCTCTGGTTCCTGCCGGTCATCCTTGGACTCATGATGTTTCACAAGCAGGGTATGGATTGGTCGTCCTGGATAGACTGGCGTCACAAGGAGGATAGCAATGAAACACGTCCTACCGAGCCCCTCGAATCAGTTTCGACTACAAGTTAACTCGTATTAGCCGTGTAGAATACATACTGTCTAGTAATCAAGACTTTGTAGATCGACCCAGCCTCGCTTGTTTTGCTGCCTCTCGATGTTTGCGCAGATTCTCCAATCTTTGCTTCAGCATCGAGACCTTCGCGTCCGCCTCCTCCTGCGCCCTCTCCTCCTCCACTAATCTGTCCATAATAAGTTCTCGCTCGTCTTGTTCCTTCTGCCGTCGTATCTCTTCCTCCGTCAGCGGGGTTTCTGTTATTTCTGGCTGATCATCGGTACCCTCGCGTGGGGGGAAGCCTTCTGGTACTTCCGCAGCGAGCACAGGTTCTGCAAAAACAGTGGCTCTCTCGTATGTATCTGGCTCATCAGGAGCGTTCAACACTGTCTGTTGGAACTTCATCCACTCCTCGTCGATGGAATTGGGCTGGGCAACAACAGAGGTAGCCGAGGGAGCGGTCGGTGGCTGAACAGCGATGGCTGTGCTGTCCTCCTCGTCTTCGTCGTCTGATCCTGGAGCAGGAGGGGCTTTCGACGGGTCTGAAAAGAAATTCGCAGGAAAGCTATTGGATGTAGCTGGAACGGAGGGCTGGGGCGAGGCAGCCTGATTGTCGGTAGCGGTGGTAAGCTTCCGCCTTTTCACTGCTGCCTCTGCCTCTTCATCACTCTCATCTTCCCCGCTGTCTGCTTTTCGCTTGCCACTCTCCTGCAACCTTTGCTCTTCGACCTGTTTCTGCTGCGCTTCCCTCAGTCGCGTAGCGTTCACGCGGTGCGCCTTGCTTCCGATATGACCTTGCCATGACGAGGCGTTCTTGACATTGGTACCACAAGCCACACAGCGCAGTTGGCCGGAAGAGGAGTAGGCGGCCAATGGGTGGTTAACTCGAGCCTCCTGTCTTTTCGCCTTGAGCAGGGCGCGTGCGTCAGACATCGAGGAAAAGCAGAGGCGTCACGGTCTCGAGACTATGAGCGAAGGGTAAGGTAAATGCGGTCAAGTTATGAGTATACAACCCATCATAGGCGCTCGGTTCTGACTACTTATAAGGCTCATCAAGTCTACACATAATCCCAGCAACGAACACGTTGGTTTAAATCATGATGCATAATTGCAGACCAAATATAGATAAACACAGAGAACACACAGGCTCTATCTCAACTCGTAGATGTAGTAGAATTATGACGCTGGCTAACAATCAGGCTCTTCTTGTTTTCCACCTTCAGTTCTTCCCGTCGAAGATCTTCTTGATAGCAGCCGTCGAGTAAGACTTGGGACGCTCGAGAGCTGGAAGGAACACATAAGCAAGATACGCAAGCAAATCCGAGTAGTGTACTTACGAGCACCCAAGGCACGGTCCCAGATCAACTGGGCGGCGACACCAAACGCACGAGATACACCGAACAGGACTGTGTAGTAGTTCATCTGGTCAAGGCCGTAGTAGGTCAAGAGTACACCGGAGTGAGCATCAACGTTGGGCCAGGGGTTCTTGGCCTTGCCGGCCTCGAGAAGAACGTTGGGCACGATGTTGTAGACCTGGGCGACCAACTTGAACAGAGGGTCGTCAGGGAGGTGCTTGAGCGCAAACTCGCGCTGAGCAGTGTAACGAGGATCGGTCTTTCGGAGGACTGCATGGCCGTAGCCAGGAACAACCTGTCCTCCTTTGAGGGTTGACCACACGTACTCCTTGACGGCCTCGTCAGAGGCATTTTCGCCAATCGTGGACTGCATCTTGCGGAGCCAGATGAGGACCTCCTGGTTGGCAAGACCGTGGAGAGGTCCGGCCAATCCATTCAGAGAAGCAGCAAAGGCAAGGAATGGATCTGAGAGAGCGGAACCGACAAGCTTGCCAGTGTGCGCAGAGACATTACCACCCTCGTGGTCACTGATGAAACATATTGAGACACGTCAGAGAAAGCTAATGGACAGGGCGCACCTGTGAATCGTGATGTAAAGTCGCAGCAACTCGACGAAAGCCTTGTTGTCGCCGAAGCCGAGGAGAGTGGCCAAGTTCCAAGAGTAATCCTTGTTGGCATCGATTGCGGGAAGCTTACCCTGACCATAGACATTACGGTAGATACGGCCAGCGATGTTGGGCAACTTGGCAATCCTGGAGTGCGCGTACTGTGAGAATTACGTATGACGTGGCTAATACGATTACTTACAAGTCCATGGCATCTTCGAAGGTGGGTCCCCAGTAGTCCTTCTTGGAGATGCCCTCCTGATACGCCTTCGCGAAGGTGGAGTCGTGATTTAACTAACGGAGAATTAGCATCAAGTCAAGTTACCAGAGCTGAATGAGGACTCACGGCGGTGACAGCTAAGCTGAACTGGCTCATGGGGTGAAGAGTTGGGGGGCATCTATCGAGAAGCTCTTCCACGAACTCGGGGATCGCAGCGCGGGCGGCCCATTCCTTCGACAGAGCGGTGACTTGTTCTTGAGTAGGAACCTCCCCGGTGACAAGGAGCCAGAAGAGGGCCTCGGGAAGGGGCTCAGAGCCGCCGGGGGCCTTGGGCAGCAGCGCCTGGCACTCTGGGATGGTCTTGCCACGGAAGCGAATTCCCTCCTCTGCGTAGCATTAGTACGGCCTCCGGTGTCGTACGAGACCTACGTACCAGCGTCAAGGACTGAACCATCCCAGATGAGAGCGGGCAAACCTCTCATGCCTCTGCAAAGAGAGTGAGTATGATGGGATTCAAATACTGTCGAGGCACATACCCATAAAGCTGGTCAACGAGAACGGGCCCGAAGGACTTTTTGCCGTGCTCAGCACGGACAGCTTTGACCTAATGAAGCGCGAGCGATCAGGATTGAGTGCCAGCAAGCATGCGGGGAAGCGCACATTTTCGAGCTCCTTGGGAATAAGCTCGGCGAGCCTCTCCTTGAGAGTTTGCTGCTTGGCACCTGTGGAAGCGAAACGCGCTGTACGCGCGAACGAAGACCTGGGTGTCTGAACAGAGGCGGGGTTAGTGACGAGGAGATGGGGTACGGGAGTCGGTGTACCTGGCGGGCGATGTTGCGGAGGATTGCGGACGACATTGGCGACGACGACGGCGACGACGAGGACGATACGGCGACGGAAGGAAGAGGGAGGAGGAGAAGATGAAGACACCCAACCGGCGTTAAATCCCAATGACCCAATGGCTATCGGCTCAACACGTGATCGTACTCCGGTCGTTTCCGATTGGATCCCCACAGAACAGATTCACGACATCATCTCCGAATAATCTGAAAAAAATAATCTTTGTGCCGACACACCGACGACCGCCAACGACCGAAGAACGTGAACAGCGATCAACGACCAGCGATCAGACACCAATCGACGATGCCAAAGAGAAAGCGCAACACCGACGCAGCCAGCAGCGGCGGGCAGCAGCCCGAGGCCAGCCTCCTCCCCCAAGTACGCGCTCGTTGCTCACACCCTCCTCGCCGTCCTTGCTCATTCCTCTAGAAAAGACACTACAGGCAGCGCGCACACGCTAATCCCTTCTCCGACCATGCACTCGATTACCCCTCCTCCCCGGAGAGCATGGACTGGGCTGCACACTACCCCGCGTTCGCAGCGTCCGGCAAGACACCCGAGTTCGCAGACATAGGCTGTGGCTTCGGCGGGCTTCTTATTGCCCTCGCCCCTCTGTATCCAGACACCTTGATGCTTGGTGCGTGACTACAAACATCCACGGGAGTAGAGTGCTTATTTACGCTCGGCAGGTATGGAAATCCGTGTGCAAGTCTCCCAGTATGTCCAGGATCGTATCACCGCACTCCGCGCTACTTCGACTGCCACCGATCCCACTGCCCATGCCCCCTACCAAAACGTCTCGATTGTCCGCGCTAATGCCATGAAGTTCCTGACCAACTACTTTCCAAAGCACTCTTTGTCAGCGCTCTTCTTTCTCTTCCCTGATCCACACTTCAAGGTGCGAAAGCACAAGGCCCGCATAATATCCCCCACCCTACTTGCTGAATATGCCTACGTACTGCGACCCGGTGGCATCGTGTATACCATTACCGACGTGCGGGATCTACACGAGTGGATGAAGTCGCACCTTGATGCTTTTCCGCTGTTCGAATCGGTTTCCGAGGAGGATCTCCGCGCAGAAGGCAAAGGAGATATTCTGGATGCCGTGTATACGAGCACAGAGGAGGGCAAAAAGGTGGAGCGTAATCAGGGTGAAAAGTGGCTGGCATGTTATAGGAGGATTGAAAACGAGCGTGTTTCTGATGCACATCGGGCTACAACCACTGAGGACCGGCCGTAGTTCATATTCCAGTCAACATTGCGATGTGGTACTTAACAGTATTGGTGGCATGCAAGGGCTTCGGGCTACATCACGTGTAAATATTACTGGTGTTTGAATGGAAGTGAACTTAATCTCAGAACTGAGAATAAGTAACCAACGCTGCATGCGCAGCTAGACCCGCTACCAGGCTGAAGGATGCCATCGACACCTACTCTGCCACGAGCTGTAAATGTGCAGTCATTTTACTTGCTCAGGCTGTAGCGACGGTTCAAGTTGATCTGCTATGGCAAGGCACATCTTTGCAGGCCTGCGTGCCAGCGGCGCTCCGGCCAGCAGCTCTGTGCCAACTGTTAATTCATGTAAACGAAAGTTCCTATCGATTTTCGAGCTTGGAAGCTGCAAAGGTTTAAGTGACTGGGTGACCTATAAGTACAAGCGACTCCGGGATCCAGCCAGGCAGAGTGTCGCGCAATGGAACAGCAAAAGGAAGGAGTTTACCACGATCACATGATTTTGCAGAAACACCGCCAGTTGAGCGTTGGACAATGCTGCCCCCTTGTAGTCTGAGTCTTGACGCGCTCCCCTTACGCAGAGGTTCCCGGGTTGTATGATACCACCTTTTTGTTAAGTATTTGATGTAAACGCCTTTCCGCTAAGCGCACATTTTGAATAAAGCTTTGCGACTATCTTCATCTACTCGAAAGTCCATTCGACATGTCTATCTCATGCGGATTGAAGTCTTATGACATGGTTGTGCTCGGTATTACAGTGTTTTGCATAATAAACTGCAGTCGCGCATTTTCGCGTCGCAGGTAAACACCCAGGAACATTACCATATCGAGAGGTAGGACTGTCACTTTCTGTCACAATCACGCTATGGCTCGTCCAATGCGTGACACGTCGACAAGTTGTTTAGTACCTTGTAGTTTATCGACTTGAACTGCAATACTCTAGCTTGACAAACTTTGCCACGAATAGGCTCTTTGCCTCCACCACTGTCGGACGACTTGCGGGCTCGAATAATGTCATGAAACATTAATGATCGCATGGGCTCTAAATAAAAAACTTATGAATGAGTTAGGGTCTTTTACAGATATATTATCTCAATATATTCATATTGCCTACCTACAGCTAATGCGAATAGTACTTAATCTCGAACAGTAAGTATGTCCACATATCAGTGCGTACGGCTGCCGTCACGGTCGCCGATGCTTGTGAGAGTTTGTGACAGGATGTGACAATTATATCTCTCGATATGGGAATGTTTCTGGGCGTCTGTCCGCAACGCGAAAATGTGCAACTGCAGTTTATTATGCAAAACACTGTAATGGACCTAGGCAAAATTCGAACACTTCTCCACCTGATCCGAGCCGCCGTTTTGAACTCGTCCTTGGATGTATCAAGCAGAACGGATTCCAGTCCCTTGGCTATTTTCTGGTAGAACTATTCACATTCACTTCGAATCGGGAGAAGTACAAGTCGTTCTCACTTACGCAAATGGTTGCGAGTTTTTTGAATGGCAAGTCTACCAAGTACAACATCATTAATCTCGTCAACGTACTCTACCATAGTCGCTTCTCGACCTCCATCCCCATGCACACATCAGCAACTCCCAACAGCGAGAAACATTGGATGGATGAGGAGATTATGGCAGAGCATATGCTCCAACAATGGGCATTGGAAGTGATTGAGGATATGGTCGACGCTGAGGCAAAGAATCTTGCATCACCTTCAAGCGAGCTTTGTCTTGGACACAACGTAACATGGGACTTTGCAAAGGGCTTCTTGTTCTAGCATGTTTATCAGGTTGCTCGCACAACTGGCCCCAGTATCCTGCACGTGCTTGAAGCGATTTCTCTGCCATTGTCAGAACGGAAGCCACATACTATCCTCTCCGGTGGTAAACCTCGCCATGGCCATGTCCCATCCAGTGCGTTTTTTCCAGCCATAATGTACCAATGCAACATTGCTTAAATGTGATGACTGGCCTTTATAGAGGACGACAAGAGCTGCATCAGTCACAATCACGGTTGATCTCTGGATTACCTTGCACAATGTTCAGTTGTCGCACAATGCAGACGCCCTGAATGAAAGCAGCAACAACGCACCAGGGCACCATATTCTTCTGAAAGGCATCAGACTTGATACAAGAAGAAGTCTGGCGTATAACTCGAGCTGTGGTGCCAGGTTTGAAGCATCACCCCAGCCATTAGTCTCGTACCCAAAGACTTTAGGCAGAGCAAAGATTTCTTACCGTTTTGGGACAAGTCTGTAGCAAAAGAGAAACTTCGGCAGAGCCTGAGAGTCTGGTGGTTTTCGTATAGGCAGGTGCGGGTCAATTGCATGTGACGTAATTGGCCCTTCTTTGACAGGCAATGAGTCGAAATGACAGGCGTCGAGAAGTCGGCACTCGTACTGAGCTCGTTTACTGTGCGAACTCTTGAGACAACAGTCATTGTAAATAAATAAATTTGATCATTGCATGTAATCATCTGACAGCTATGCGGAAGCACTGCCAGTTCTGCAACACACTTCTAAGTTTGCGTCATCGCCTCCCTCATCACCACGAAGTCCCACTGCTGTGCCAGAGCCACTCCATCCACTTCCCACACCTTCCTCCCATCGCTCTCCGATGCAAAACACCTCTGCCTCTTCTCTTCCCATTGCATGACACCTATACACCAAGCCTCTTGCGAGGCATGGCTTGGTTAACTGCATGGATGTTCCGTGTCCTTCATGCCATGCCTTCCATTGGCTTCATGAACGTCTCGCTAGCTCCTCCGATGCATCCGCAAAATTTGGGTTCTGTTGCTACCAAGGCCGAGTTGACCTTCCTCCGCTTGAACCACCACTGTACTGTCTGCAAAAGCTGTATGATGCCAGAACTCTGCAAGCTAAAGAGTTCCGTCAGAATATTCGCGAAGATTGACGATTTCGTGCTACATGGTTCTGGACCCTACATCTTTCGCATCTATGGAGAACATTGTCACTTGGCAGGCTCGCTTCTGACCTCACCTGAACATTAGCCACAGTACTCTCAGCTGTACATCTATGATCCCCAGTACGCCTTGCAGTGCCAGATGCAATGAAACGATGGACTTCGCAGGCACATTATGGATCTGTTGCAGCGTGACATATCCGTGAATCATGTGTACACCGAAGTTTATCCCATGCGCACGAGATCCTTCTGGAGCATCTAGCACCAGAAAATATCTCTCTGTGCCTTCATTTGACTCTGCTGAGCAGGATTGATGGCACTATAACCTGCCTACAGCTGACAAAATTGTTGTTGTCATTGTTGACGAAGGTGAACAAGATACTGCAGGCCGGGACATCATTCTCTGCGCACGCTCCGGGAAGCTTCAACGAATACGTGAGGGACACCAGGCGTACACATGCTTGCATTATGTCTTGCTGTTTCCGCATGGCGAGCATGGTTGGCACTATAACTTGGGCGTTGATATGCAAGGCTTAGCGGGCAAAGAAAACAATGCTGCTGTAGCTAAGTGTCTTTCACAAACACAATTCTACTCCTACCAGCTGCAGGTGCGACAAAACGAGTACTCAACATTCATTCATACTGACTGTCTGTTCTAGCAGTACATTGTCGATATGCGAGCGAGTGCTGACCAAAACCGCCGCAACTTCCTTCGCCAAAACTCAGACACCATTCGTGCATCACTTTACAGCGGCTTGCAGGATGCAGTCAGTGCGCTGGACGGAAATGCTCTGGGCAATGACGTTCATCTCAATGCTCTTGGGAGACACATTATCCTTCCCTCTGTCATGACTTGGACAATTTTCCCTTTCATTTTCAACTATTTTTCCGATTTTTCTCTCAATTCCTACGTCATTTCTGTATCTGTTCTGAAAGACCAGTCACGTGATCCTGGAACATTGTTATGTAATACTGTACAGTTCTATCCCACGTCTACATGATCCATAGAAGGCGCTAGAACCTTGTAGAACATTGCACCATATTGCGTCATCATTGCATCATTGCTTACTCA